>PVHX01014953.1:0-48483 GCA_004024805.1 Geosciurus inauris | reverse complement strand
GCCCCGGGGAGGGGGGCGGGTTGCAGGGAAAGGTGAGACGTGGTGGTCCCCATGTCCTGCCACATTGTTCTCAGGGGTGTTTCCCACAGAGTGGCAGCCACTCCCAATGCCAGAATCCTGGGCCTTTCTAGCCAGGGTTCTCCAGGTGAGATGGCAGGGAAGATGGTTCTGGCTAGGAGTGGCAAGAGGGCAGAGCCAGGCCTGAGGACACAGGCCCTGCCCTGAGACTGCCAGGTCCACAAAGGGACTGGCAAAAGGAATCCAGGCCTGGTGGCAGAGAGGTGGCCAGACAGGGAACAGCCCATGTGGCTGAGATCCACAGTTTCCCCATCCTCCCTGACACCACACCCTCCTCCTGCCTCCACGAGGTCTCCACACTCAGGCCTTTCCAAAACAAGTTCATGGTGCCTCTAGAAGTAGACTGGAGCCTGGTGGGTCCTGGGGGAAATGGAGAGCTAATGCACAGAAGCATCGTGGTCTGTGTCACTAGGGACCTGGGAAACAGGCTGACCAGCCAGGGCTGCAAGGGCTGATCTTCAACAAAGCGGGTGCAATCTGACTGCTCTCGAAACAGGAATGCTTCTCGTCTGTAGCCAAGAGTCCAGTTAAGCTAATGGGGGGTTTCAAGACCTTGAGAGTTCAGGTATCCCACATCTAGGAACGCCTGAGTGGTCCTACCATGTCACATACAGGAAGAGCGTCCTCGATGCTGAGCTACACCAGCATCTGGCATGCGGCACACTCTTTCTACAGTCATTCCTCTCCTGAGACTGCTCCCCTCTCCAAACATGTCCCCAGGGAGAGACGGGGTCACAGGTCCACTCACACAGTGTTTCTGTTCGCCCTGGAGGAGCCTGTGGCTTGGGGCACTTGAGAAGGAAGACGACTTTTAAATGGGTTAAGGGATCGGCACATGCTTCCCCTCTCCTCTCACAGAGCAGGAGTCCAATGTTCCCACAACCATCAAGCGCTCTCCTCTCAGGGCCAGGGCTGCAGCGCCGCGGCTGCCTGGCAACCCAGATGTGGGGTGGGAGCCGGGGAGGGGACGGGGCCAGAGCAGTTATTTTTCCACGTCTTCCCAAGCAGAAAGAAAATTGTGCCTTTCCTCTGTTCCAGAAGAACACATTTAAAATGACAAGCCGAGGAAGATGAAAGTGAGTGCTTCCTTGGCGGTGTGCAGCAGGGACAGGGATCTGAGACCGAGCGTGGGAAAATGAGTTTCCAGAATTTTCTGAGTGTGCTCCAAATTTGCAGTTAATGCAAACTTGATTGTGTTGTAGGGTCTCTTCCTCCTAAGGACCAGTCTGGGAAGAGGCTAGACCATCCCTGACCCCACAGACGGATGCCCAGTGGAAATGTAGGGCTGGCAATTACCTGGGATGAGGCAGGTATCCAGAAAATGCCTTTGTGGGGTTTTCATATCCTCAGACATTAAAGTGATCTGAGAAAAAGTGACTTGCTGAAGCTAAATCATAACAGCGTAGACATAAGCCCTGCTTAATAATGAGAGGAGAGGGCCTGAGAGCACCTATCTAGACTCAGGCTAGAGGCAGAGGCCTGGGTTCCCCTCTGTAACTGTGCCCTGCTACCGTCCTGCCAAGGGCATGCAGCTTCCAGAAGACTGGGAGAAGCTGTGAAGTCTGCAAACACCTTATGGGGTGCATCTTCTCTGCATGGTGTTGAGAACTGCCTCCTGCTCTTCACCCAGGTGGGACCTCAGAACATGACCTTTTTGCAAACAGGATCTTTATAATTACTTAAGAATCTCAAAACAGCACCTTTCTGGATTAGAGTGGGCCCTAAATCCAGTGACTGCTATCTTTACATGAGAAAGGACAGGGTGTCTGGGACATAGACACGCATGAATACAGAGGTGGATATTGAAGGTGCAGCCATAAGCCAAGGAATGTGGAGGCTCACTGGTGGCTCAGGAGCTGGAAGCAGCAAGAAGGACACTTGTCTGGAGCCCTTGGAGGGAGTGTAGCCTGGCCAGCACCTTGATTTTCAACTTTTTATCCCCAGAACTAGGAGGAAAGGATGTTCTGTAGCTTCAAGCCACCAAGTTTGGAGTCATTTGTTATGGCAGCAGCAGGGAACTGATACATACTGCTGCTCTGATACATACTGGTGCAGGAGACGTTTGGCAGTCTTTAGACAGGCAGGTCTGTCCAGGGCAGCTGACAAACGATTCTGATGTCCACACTTACAAAGAAAAAGACTATACTTCAAAGCCCACACTTCCAGCTTCTCTTTAAAAGCCACTGAACCTGGCTGCTGTGGTCTTACAATCCTGCACATCAACAGTCGCTGGGAGTGGGAAAGTAGCTGCTCCCTCCAGAAACGGCATGTGAGCTCCTACTTGCTGTGGCCCCTGGCCATTCCAGCTCCTTAGTTTCCATGGTGCCATGTACACGAGAGCCTGACCACTGGGAGAAGGCGGGACATTGGGCTTAGAACCGCGTAGTGTACGGGAGAATCAGTGTCACTGTCACCACCGTCTCATTCAGGACATCTTCAGCACTCCAGACGGAAGCCCCAGGCCATCAGCAGTCACTCTCCTTCCCTCATCCTCTTCCCAGCAACCTCTGGTCTACCTCCTGTGCCTGCAGATTCTAGGGTCCTCACAAGTGGGATATTGCCACCTGTGGCCTTCTTTGACTGGCTTGTGTCACTCTGCGTCACCTTTTCTTGGTGCTCCGTACCTTCACGGGTTCCATTCCTTTTACACCTGAATCATCTTCTGTTTGATGGCAGTACCCCTCTTAGTTGTTGGTTCACTGGGTGAACCTTGGGGTGATGTCCCTGGTGGCTCTAAGGCACAGTGCAGCATGTAGCTTTGTGTTTGTGGTGTGGTTGTGAGACGCCCCCTCTCACCAGGCAGGACCCTGGGCTGGCTGGGACCTAAGCATGTCTGCAAGGGGTTAACCTTATGAAGTCCTTTGGAAGGAGGTGGAAGGCAACCTGTGAGCTCCACCTGGATTCCCTGGTCACACAGTTCAATTTTAGGAACAAATTCACCTGCAAACCTTGTCTGGCTTGGAAACATCATGCTTGTCTCAGTGTTCTTGCCTAAGAAGTCACTTCTGCACATCTCTGAAAGCTTCCTTCCCTGCACCCATCCTCTTTCTTTATTTATTGGAACACCTTGGGAACATATCGCAGCTGGAATCTTCTTTGTTTATTTACTGGAACATGCTGGGAGCAGATCTCAGCTGCTAAGCACACAGGACATTGTGTTGACACAGTGGGGGACCTTAGAGAGTAATCACAATGGCCATTGCTTCACCCACCAGCCTGGCGAGGACAGAGCTGAAGGATCAGAGGTCCCTCTTGCCAGAGCTGGGAAAGACAGGCCCATGTCCTCTGCATGCTGAGGGCTGCCTGCTGCTCTCTCCTCTCGGGTCCTCTCTCACCAGGAAGGGCTGCCAGGGACTGGGTGTTCTGCCTGGCACAGACTCTGCCCTCCACTCCTCAAGGAAGATGCTGCCTCACCTCATTGTGTTTCTAAACATCACCTCTTAGGAGTGATGTCCCGAAGCCTCCCTCATCAGTCTGGGTGCACGCTGTCTGCTCAGCAGAGCACCCAGAAGCCGGGCACGTGGCTGTTTTCTTCTGCTGTTCTGGAGAAGCTTTGGAAGACCCAGCAGCACAAGCAGCAGGGAGAGAGAGGCTTGTGCTTTTCCTCTGGGGTAGTGTTGACTGTGCCGAGCTGGCACCTACCTTAGGGGGACATGACTGGAGAAAACCAGCTGAGGTCTAGAGAAATCCAGAAACACACGGGCTCTAAGATGGGATGCTGTATGTCTCACTGGCCTCTTGGACACGGGTCAGGGTGGGGACACATGACCCACTTATTCACTAGAGCATCACTGCTTGGTGCCACCGTGTCCCTGGCATGCTCCAGGTGCTGGGATGTAGCATGATCCTGTGGACCCACAACCTTGGAGCCTCTATGGGGAGGAGGGAGACAAGCACACATGGGATGGCGTAGGTGACAGACCATGAAAACGACCCTGGAAGGGCAAGGGGGATGTTGGAGACTGCTGGGAGGAGGTTCTGCTTCTCTCGCAGGAGCACAGGAAAGCCGCTGTGAGCAAGTCACCTGGAAGCCCAGACACAAGGCAGGTGGGGAAATGAGCCTCGAGCCACCTGGAAGGAAGTCTTCCAGGCAAAGCCCTGGTGCGGGGAGTGCTCTTCCAGACTTAGTCAGGCCGAACCCCTTAACAACGTTTGTTCGTGTATCATGAACCCAGCGTGGTCCAGGTGCTGGTGAAGTAGGTAAAACAGGCATGGTTTGTGCCCAGATCCGAAGTTGGAGACAGAACATAATGAGGAGCCCACACAGTCGTTGTTTAGAGGAGGAACCAAGGAAACTTTCTCAACAGCTTTCACCCAAAGAACTGCAGAAGCCCAAGTCATCTTGCCCCATCTTCCATCTGCAGCCCACAGACCAGACACAGGTCTAAGCTCTGCGCACCAAGGTGGCGGACACGGGATCTTGGCCCCCAGAGAACCTCTGCAATGTCTACAGATGTTCGGATTGTCACAAGTGGGGCAGGGTTGGAGGGGCTACCAGTGTCTGGAGGGTAGAAATACCCTTTAGTGCATAGAACAATCCCAGGACAAAAAGATTTCTGGCCCTCAAAGCCAATATTGCTGAGGCTGCCGTAGATGGATCCAGTCTGTGCTGATCGTCCTTCTTCGTTACGCTGAGACGAGGTGTGTCTGTTTACATGCACAAGTTCACATTAGCAGCACGGCATAATCTCCCATTCGGGGAAGATTCTTTATGATTCCCATAGCCTCCCTAACGAGGAGCTGGGGATTGGTTATAAGTGGAGGACAAATCCCCTCCATCTCTAGAAGCTTCATATTTCAACTAAGCCAGCTCACTTTAGCTTGGAGAGCAGGAGGGAGCACAGCTCTGCTCTGTAGGCATCTGTCTCCTTTGCCTAAGTACAAGACAGAGGCTTAGTTGCCTCCAGTCCCTCTGCACCACCTGTAGGGTCAAGGCCCACTGTGCTGTCCAGGAACTGCAACTTGAGTCAAATGGACACTGCCTTTCTCAGAGGGGTGAGTCCGCACATTTGGTCTGAAGCTGGGCTTCAGGGCACAGTCATACGGAAGTCTACTCCTCCACATTCCAGGGTCTTCAGGAGCACCCTGGCACTCTGAGACGGCAAAGGGAGGTTTCAGAACTGATGACCCCAATTGTCAAAATATTTTGATCAACTGAAATTGTGAGTAATGCCCACTGGCTGAGGAATCTTAGTCTTTATTTTAGGGAGATTCACTCAGTTATGAGAGAAAACAACTCAGAAAGGGAAGGAAGGTTTATGATGCAGATTTGTCATTAGGTCTCTGGTTTGGGATTCATTCAATAAATGCAGATGAACCTTGCCTAAGCCACATGCTAGGGATGGACAAGGGTCCCACCCGACCCCACCACCATACTCACAGTGTTTGTGAAACACATCTGCGTATGCCTTTTCTCTACCACCAGCAATTATATTTTGTTTTATTTTCTGAAGTAGTCTTCCAAAATAAATTATAGCTAGGAAGCAGGGGTTCCCTCTTCCACATCTTGATTTTGAGTCCCAAGACTCACTTTATCATAGAGCAAGAATTTCCCTTTAATTCGATCCATGAAGTTGCAAACAAAATCCAGGCTGCTTCTTTCACCTGCGAAGAGCAGCGTTTGTGGATCAATTCTGTAGCGGTGACTTCTGCCAAGTTTCATAAATGTTATTGGTTCCACAGAATTTACAAGAATTCCAGGCTATCGGAACTTTTAGCCTTGTTGGTGACATTGTTGTGCACAGGGATGATGGAGAGAGTCTGAGTCTCGCAGTTGGGAGAGATAGCCAGGGTCTCCTGTGCCCGCCCCTCGTGAGCTGCCCCATAGAGAAGACCCAGCACTCTGAGCCTGATTGGATCCCTCCTGTGTCCCCAGTGGCCGCAGCTGGAGGCAGGGCGATGCTCGGGTTCCCAGCTGCCTCTGTTCCCACAGAGAGGAGCAGCAGCATTGCCTGGAGCCCAGTGGGCCTCATACCAACTTCACTTTGAGGCCACTTCATGTAAATCTCCCCAGATTATTTGCTTGCTGGATAGTTTTCCCTAAAACAATGATTTTAAGGATCAGAACGTGTTTTAATTAAGATTAAATATGTTCCCCAGAAAGGAAGAGCTGCTGCTCCCTCAGGCCTCCGCACAGGGGTGGGGCTCTTCCTTCTCGTCCGATGTCTGGCCCCAGGTTCTCCTGCACCTGCGGCCCACGCTGCCAGCCTTCCCAGCTCTCACTTCCTCCAGAGCCTGCACACTCCTCACCCTTCTGCAGCTGCTGGGCTGATCCAAGGAACACCCTGCTCACAAGATCACTGCAGTGCACAGAAGCACGTTAGAAGCGCAGGCCTGTATTCCCAGCGGCTGTGCAGGGTGAGCCTGGAGGACTGGAGCTGGACAGCCTGGGAACAGGAAGAGGCCCTGCCTCCAAATAATAAAGTAAGATTGGGACTAACTAACAAAACCTTCCAGCAGGCTGCATGTCACTCAGAACAAGCAAGTCCTTACAAAGGTCTGTGTGGCTCTGCGCGACCTGGACCCCGGCTCTCCCCTGAGCCCACTGGCACCTCCTTCCCCTCTATTTCACCCACAATGGTACCTTATCATTCCTGCAACCAGCAAGCAAGCTGCTTCAGGGCCTTGGCATCTGTTGCTCCCCCAAGACCATGTTTGAACCCCGTGCTGTCTTTCCAGCAAGGCCTGCCTTGGCGGTAGCCTTATCTAAGTCACGTGCTTGGCAGGCTCCATTCCTGTCCCCTGGCTCCTGCTTCTCACCCCTTATTACTACTTATTGTGATTATGTTCATTTGCCTCCCTAAGAGCACAAGCCCCACAGGGTAGAGAGCTTTGCTGTTTCCTTTGCTGGTGTGCACACATGCCAGGCGGATGGGACCAGTCAATATTAATCAAATAAAGATTCATCCAAGGGGGAGAAGCATTACATCCACAGTGGACGGGGAAACCTCTCCCTCAAAAGGAAGTAACTATGAACCCACACCGTGCAAATGGAACACAGTTGAAAACGCCAACCACCTGCGGGGAGGGTGTGGAGGGCAGGGCGTTGGGACTGACGTGTCCTTGTTCTGCCATAAAAGCAAGATATGTGCAGCTACTCTGCAGGTGAGGACCAAGACTGCTCCCCGTAGAATCAGCTGAACAACAGCTGAACCCGGAGCGTGGGCCACTGCCCTGCCTCATGGCGACTGGCATCTCATGTTGTGCACCCTTGGACTACGCAGCTCTTGGCATGTGGAGGTCCAGAGCCTTCCCACCCAGCTGGAGGGTCTGCCATTCGCAAGGCTAGCTTCATTCAGGACTGGGTTCCTTCCCCCTGGCCAGATGCTAAGCTCTGAGAGGGCTCCTGTGACACCGTCTAGCTAAGGCAGCTAGTGCCCACAAAGGCCTGTGGACATCTGGACTCAGGTAAGATTCGGAAGGAGCTGCAGCCATCCAGGCTGTGGTGGTCATTGGATCTGCTGATCGCCTCTCCCTCCATACGCTCACACGGCCGGGCACTTGCTCAACTCGTTGATGACGCAGAAACATCCACATATGTGGGGCACGTGGGGAGGTGTCTCTGCACAGGAGGAATGTTCTTTGTACCCCTATCCCACAGGGGGAGCAGAGTGGGCACCTCTTTCCTAATGGATACTTAAAGAAAACTGGGCAGCTGTCCCTAGGGACTGTCTTTCCCAACTGAACTTCCTCCCCTTTGAAAACATTCCCAGGTGAAAGAGATAATGCACCTCAAAACCTAAATTCTCCTGCACTCCCAGTGACTCTGGAGGCTGAGGAAGGAAGATGGCAAGTTCTAGGCCAGCCTGGGCAACGTAGTTAGGCCCTTTCTCAAAATGAAAGATTAAAAGGGCTGAGGATGCAGCTCAAAGGTAAAGCACCCCAGTACCAGAAACAAAAACACAACAAACAACAAAAAACACCTAAATTCTGATCCAAATACCATCTGCGGATAACAATGTGTTCATGCCAATTTTCTAGACTTGATCAAGCTATGGTTATGTGGTTTTCTTCTTAGAGGAAACAGGGAAAAGGTATATGGGAAAGTGCTGTATCGATTTTGCAATTTCTTACAAGCCTATAATTATTAAAAATGAAAAAAAATTAAATAAAAAAGAATCTTCTCACATGTTGGAGGAGGGAGGGAGTTTGGTGGAGAGAAGGAGAGGGCTAGGAGAGAAGAAGGAAAGGAGATCACACCCGGATTCTACAAACCCTCCGATGGACCACTTGTGCAGTCAAATTAAGCCAGACCCTAAAACGTCTCTACTGCCTGTAACTTCCATTTTTTTAAGTAGTGATATTACATGTTTGGAATGAGAATGATTGAGACAGGTCTTCCCACAATTCCACCTCCACCAAGTTCCAACCTGCCTGACACTCAAATCCTTTCATCTGCACACATGTTTGGGCGCCTTTTGTGCTTGGAGTTCCTAATGGGCAAATTGCTTTGGAGCATTTAGGAAATTTGCTTCAAGTTTAGGGTCAGGACACATAACATGTGCCCTGTCTTGGACAGGAGGTGAGACCGATCTCCTCTCCCAAGGACCCTGGTCTGTGGGTGGAAAGATCTGGAGGGAGGAATATGGCAGCTGCACTTGGGGACATGGAGCAACACCCACAGTGTGACCAAGTCTTGAGCCCCACACCTTTTATAACCCTCTGTGCTCTGGAAGCTCCCATCATTAGAGAAAGGCCCCCATGCAATGGGAATCAACCCCGCTTTGAGGGTGACTAGTGGTGGCTTCATGTAGACCTCATGTCCTTGCAGCTAAAATAGAATTCGGTGCTTACTCAAGCTTTGATGGAGAGTCACAGTCAACATTTTTATGTGCCAGACACTGTCATAAGTCCTCCCAAGCAAATATTAGCCCATGGAATCGTCTCAATGCTACGTGAGGAGGCCCTAGAGCTCCATCTGTTTTTAAGACGAGGAAACAGGGGCATGAGGAGGTTGCCAAGTGACACAGATGGGTGCTATCTGAAACCAGTGGGGTGAAAAAGACCTACTGCAAGCTAAACTCAGCCTCCGAGGTGGGTATCTCTCCCCACCCAAGGCCAGAGGAGGCAAACCCGATGTTAAGCACCCTGGTCCACAGTCACAAGGTCGTGACATCTTCAAGAAGTCTCCAGTGCACTGAGGCCAGGTCCCCTCCACACTGTGGCAGACCCTTTGCTGAACATGGGAGGTTTATATGCAAATGACAGGAATCTCCTATATAGGGAGGCTTTGAATCCTGGAAAAGGCGTTTGATTTCGTAATGCCTCTGGAAAGATGTTGCAAGAGACCTTCAATCACATCCAGAAACTCTGGAAAAGGAGGATCCACAGAACTAGGACACTCAACACGGCAAGAAACGGCTGGGGCTCAGAGGCAGCTCACCTGCCAGCAGCACAAGGCCCAGGGTTCCCTCCCTGGCACCACAAGCAGATAGATAGATAGATGATAGATAGACAGATAGACAGATAGATGAATGGATAGATAGATAGATAAAATAAGTAGAAAAATGATAGAAAAGTCACAAGGGTGGTAAAAAGGCAGAAAGTTCAGAAAAAATTTATTTGAATCTAAAGGACTAATAAATACCTTATGAGACTTACTGAAATCTTTGAACACTTCTTGTTAAAAAAAAAAAAAAGCAAAACTGACAATAACCATCCTTGTAGTCACGTTACCAAAGGAAAAAACCTGAAAGAGTTGTCACCTGCTATCTCTCTGATTTGCAGATCTTTCCCCAAACAACTCACTTGGCATGTGATTATTTTATTCTAAAAAGAATCAAAGCACAGCTGCAGTAAAACCCAAGTCTTTCTTAAATATCAGAGAAAAAAAAAACTTTTTTGTTAATCTTCATTTTTAAAACAAGTCTCAGACAAACATATTTTTCCTGATCATGAAATCCCCTCGATATCTGAGAGTCTGCGGGGCAGCCTTTCCTGGTGTTACTTATCCCGGGAAGCAAGTGCTCCTGAACCAACACTTCAGATTTTTCCAGAGGGACAGCAGCGAGCAAAGCTTGGTTTGGTGGGTTGAGCCAGCAGTGGTGATGGCTCAATCAAGCCAGCTGTCCTGAGCTTGTTTTAATTTAGGAATTCCTTGGTCTGTCTGTGTTTAGAGCACCTTGCTGCCTAGTTTCCTGTTGGATGTGTCCCTTGAAGTGCTGCTAAGCTGTCCATGGGGACTGAGGCTTTCCCAGCCCTGGGGCAGTAACATGTAATTCCACCAACTTCAAACCCGTGAGCACCACCTCAGCTCTTGTCACACACTTGCAAGCCAGACACAACAGCCCCAGTGCCTGCTCTGAAATGGAGCCTGTATTAGCAGATCGGCCCATCTACAAACAAAGCCAAAGCCAGAGAAAACACTGGAATCCTTCTCCACTGTGATGTAAACTCAAGGCCCACAGAGGTGGGTTCCTTCTGCCCTGCTCCTGCAGGCGATGCTTCTGCCCTCTCCCCTGTCATGTCCCTCAGGACACACAGCACAGGAGGAGCTGTTGAGTGGCCCCTGGGCATGTGCCTGGCTCAGCTTCCACCCTTATGTGGAAGGGTCATCAAAATAAGCAGAAATCCCTCTTCCTGGACATCTGTGCCCAGGCATGGAGTGCACTTCACCCTAGACATGCCAAGGATGGCCTGGGGCCAGCGTAGCACCTACCTCAGGATGAAGAGATCCACGGTGGAGTTGCTGGAGATGGTGACGTAGGCAGTGACCACATCTCCTTGCTTGACGGGCTGGGAGGGCAGCCAGATGACCACATTGGCGTCCAGACGCAGCTCGCGGAGCTGGGCACTGTCCTGGGTGCGGTACAGGCCCACGGAGCCAATCCTCTGCAGGCGCGAGGTTGCTTCCTGCAGACCCCCCTTTCCTGGGCGAATGGCGTTGCCCTTCCTGATGTCACCCCCGGTGCAGTCCCCACGCTCGGTCCCCGGCTGCACGGTGTAGTAGAGCTCCACGGGGCTCCCCTCGGGCTGCTCCGCTGGCTTGCGCCTCCCCACCACCGTCGGGGGGCTGAACCAGCTGGCCGGGATCTCCAGCTCCGCCACGCACAGCCCCAGGTCCCCGCCCAGCTGGCAGCTGCCCTGCATCTCCCGGGTCTCCCGGAAAGCGAAGACCCGCAGGCAGGGCAGCCTCTCCGCCGCCCTGCGGTCATCCCAGTCCCTGCCCACGATGTAGAAGAGGATCTGCACCTTGGGCCGGCTCACGTAGATCTTCTCCCGCAGGATGTAGGCCTTCAGCTTCCAGTTGAAGGTAAACTTATTGGTTGGGCCTAAAAAATTTGAGGTCGACATTAAGTCCAGAGGTACCACCTTCTCTGCAGAATAAGGCCCATAGCTGGCATTCAGCACTGGGGGCTGCTTGGCTTTGTACATGAAGAGGGACTCCACCCGGGACTGCAGGCTGGCATTGCCCAGTGGGTCCTGGCTGGCCTCCTTCAGGAAGAAGGAGCTCTCCGCTCTGAGAATGTGATAGGTCACGGGCAGGTAGGGCGGCAGTGAGGAGAATCTCTGAATGCTGTCTGTGACCCCGCGGCCCTCTATCACTGAAAGAGGGAAAAGAAAGAAAAGAAAAAGACGAGAATGATTAACAGGCTGCCTAGAGGTTCCCAGGTCTGTGAGCAACTCAGAAATGAGGGCCAGAATTCAGAAATCCACTTGGCCAGAATGTTTTTATTTTTTTCTGGAAATAGCCAGTAAATGACTCTAAAGGGCCTACAAATTATGCGTTCCTCTTGGGTGGAAATAGCAAAATAGAGAGTCTTGGACAGTGACAGTGATTAGTGGTCATCTCACACACATGGTTCAGCCCAGCTTAAAGCTGAGAACTACCTGTGAGGTCTCATGTGCATGAGATTAAGTTGGATTCAACAGCACTGGTACATGACTAGGAAAACAGTCGGATGGAACAGAAGGAAGTTCACAAATAAGTCCAAAACCTGTGAAGCTTAGCATGTGATAAAGGCATCATCTCAAATATGGATACAAGTACAGATGCTTTAATACATAATGTGGGGACCACTGGGTAGCCATCTAGGAAAAAATAAAGTTAGATCTATACCTCTTAGCATACATCAGATAAGCTTCAAATGTATCCGTGATTTGAAAGAAAGTAAATGAGATCTTTTAAGTAGCAAATAAAACATGAATGAACTCCTCAATAATCTAAGTGTAGGAAAATTATTCTTATAACTCAAAATCCAAATGTATTTAGTAAATTATAAGTTTGTCTATATCATTTGAAATATTTGCATTAAAATACCATAAATAAAGGTGAAAGAAAGCTGACAAATTGGGAGAAAATTATTTTCAGCGTATATATTATAGGCAAGGGGCTACTATCCCTAATGTGAAGAAAACATAAAAAAAATGAGAAAGGGACAAAAACACACAAAAATCTCCCTTACATATATGAAAACTACCTATCCTAACTTAATTAGCAAATACAAATTAGAACTGCAAACCAGAACCATTTCCCACTTTTCAGATGGGCAGATAACGGCACACAGAGGCAGCGGAGACTCTAGTGCCTTGTTGCTGAGACAGAAAATGGGTCCACTCTATTGGAAGGCAAGTCGCAGTGGCATGACAGACACATTTTCCTTTGACTCAGCCACCCCTACGCCTAGAAATCCACTTTGAAGACACAAGTAAGAGCAATTTAAAAATAGGTGTTCCCAGGTCTTTCACAGCAACATTGTTTCCAAGTGATACACGCTTTGCAACTATGTTACATTCTTTGTAGACACATCCATATGTAGGAAAATGGCAGAATAAACTTGGGTATATCCACACAATGCAGCATTTCAGCTGCAAAAAAAGGGAGCAAAGTCTCTATGGATCACTGTGGAAAGAGCTCCAGAACAGGTCTGTATGAACCACTATGGAGAAAATTCCAGAATATCATGCTTGGTGAAAAAGCTAAGAGCAAGAGACTATGTACTGCTTCTTGTGTAATGAAAAAGGAGAGGTGATAAAACACGTGTCTGCTTATTTGTGCAAAACAACACAGAAATCAAGGAAAACTCAGCATCCATTAGATGGGTTGTCAAGAGGGGCTGGATGAGATCAGGATAGAAAGAAAAAGGGCTAAGGACAGGGAAAAGGGGCAGGATGGGCAAGTGAAGTTCCTTGTATGCTTCTGATGGTGGAGTCATGTTAACATTCTGCATATGATATTAATAACAGCAAGGATGAACAAAAGCCCTAAATTAACTGCAGATAGAAACAGATAAACTTAATTCTGTTTCAAAGGAATACAGAAACCATACTGAAGAAGGGTGGGGGAGATCAAACCTAAGCAAGTCGAACACACATCTTTACTCTATATCCCAAGGCTAAAGACAAAGAACCATTTTACTGTATAGTTAGAAAATTTGTTTTGGGTAGAAGAATGGATTCGCAATTCTGAAGCTGCTTTCTATGTGGTGTAGGATTGAGCAAATGAGAAATATGTTGAGGGGCCAGAAGATAGGCTGCAGTGAGGTAGAAGGAGGCTGGAGGCAGAGCATGCTCTTTGGATTTCTTATGTCTAGAGGTATAAGCAGATGCAGCCTGTGTACGCATACATCTCCTGTCTGTCTACTGGGTGGGCCTAGAAGCAATAGCAGCCCAGTAGCCATCAGCACCCCATCACCCACATGTTGTTTTCTAAATACCATTGCTCATAACAGGAATCAGAACTTCTTGGGTCTATATCTGACCCTTAGCACCAGAAGAACCTGGAACATCATCTTGTGCCCGACAATGAGGTAGTGCCCTATGAATGCAGAGGGTGTACCAAAGGGAAGCCAGAGCCAGTCACTGAAAGGGCCCCACTAAACAGATCTGTGATGATTTGAGCATCCAGAAAAAGGATGAAGGTACAGGATTATTAACTACTCAAGGAAGTAAGAACCCCTGAATTGTTATTGATAAAATAAAGTTAGATTGGAGGGATAGATTTTCCTTGTGGCATAATCCAAACTGGTGACAGCATTCACAGCAGTGACCAATTCAGGCAAGAATCACAAGTGGATGCTAAAACTTGGTGAAAGCTTCATGAGTAAGAGGATATTCACATGATCTTCAGTTCCTTCCAACAGGAGAACCCTGAGTGGCTCACTGAATCACCAAGGAACAATAGTAGGTTTCCTGGAGAAATGGGAAGAAGCTCTTTAACCAAGGGAGCAGATTTAATACCACCAGTAATGGAAGAAATGGACAGCTTGCTCCCCTCACATGCACCCAGGAGAACACAGTGTCAATTTCTGCAAAAATGAACAGTAAGAATTGCATAATTTATGTCTAATGATGAGGAAAGTTTTGAAGGACATAATCTGAAATAATAGGCCTCTCTTATCAAAATATCCAGGTCAAGAGCCACAAGGAGACAAGAGGAACTTCCTGAGGTGAGTAGGCTAATGTCCACAGAGATGTAAAACCCAAGATCACAGGGAACAATTTTCCTTTCCTATAAAGAGAACTTTTAGGATAAGAGGCGAAATTTGCTGTCAGTCCCCAAAATAGCTAGAAGCATGTATCAATGTTACTTGCCTCATTTTGGTAACTGTACTATAATTATATAAAAGGCTATCTTTATTTTTTAATTTATTATTTTTTTATGGTACTTGGGATTGAACCCAGGTTGTTTCACCACTGAGCTACATCTCCAGCCATTTTTATTTTATTTTTTGACAAAGCCTTGCTAAGTTGCCCAGGCTGCCCTCAAACTGACAGTACCTCTTGCTTCAACCTCCTGAACTCTAGGATCACAAGCATGTGCCACCCCACCTGGTGAAGGCTATCTTTATTTTTAAGAAATACATTTGGAACTATTTAGAAATAAAGTCACGTGTCTAGGATTCATTCTCAGACAACTCAGGAGACAGAGAAAAGCAACTCATGTGAAAGCAAATGTATTAAAATTTTCATATGTGAGGAATCTGGGAAAAAGATACATAGAAATTCTTTTAGTATTCTTGCAACTTTTTCTTTGAGTCTCAGACCAACAACATAAAAAAATGCTGGAATAAATAATATGTAAACAATAATATAAATAGATAGATAGATAGATGGATAGATAGATAGATAGATGGATAGATAGATAGATAGATAGATAGATAGATAGATAGATAGATAAATGGCATCAGCAGGTTACATCAACATCTACTGGGGGCTGGAGGTTCCCCATGAGGCAGGAAACAGCAAGAGCTGCCCAGCCCTGTATGTCACCTGTTACCCCTCCCCCCTGTGTTTCTACATTCATCCCAGCCACCAAGAGCAATAAGCCAGCTAAGCTCCCCATGGGCTTTCATTTGCATTGACCACTAGGGACTCCCTGAACACCCAGGACCCAAGAACTGAGAGCACCCCAAGCCCTGCAAGCCCACCTCCTTGCCCTGGTCCCCCACAGCCCAGGAAACTCAAAATAGGCTCAGTACATGATTGAGAGAGAAGCAAAGAACTCTTTCCCACTGACCCTGCTATCCCTCCCTCCAACTCTGGAGTGCACACATCCCCAGCATCTGGGGCAGTCTTGCTTGCTGTCCTCTGAATGTGTCCCTAATCCTTTCCTGCAGGGACACTGGTGACATATCAAAGCTGCCTTTGGTACTGCAGCCAAATGAACTTGGGTTGTCAAGGTGGCTCTTCAAAGCCTCACTGCTGTGGTGATTTGCTGCCCAGAGGCCCTTCCTTGAGGTCGCCAGCAGCAAGGGGACCTTAGTCCCCCACCCCCCATCATTCAGATGGCCCAGCCTTTCCATCTCCACCGTTCATTTTGGCATCAGGTTGAAATGCACTCAAAGGCCCCTGCCAAGGAGTGGCCTTCCAGAAAGAGCTCAGGATCTGTCTTTGAGAATCCATTGACTATCTAAGCAACTCGGGGAATTTTGTAAAATCCAGCAGGCTAATTGCCACATCTGATGTTTTTATTTTGAAGTATTCATCTCTGTCCAAAAAAGCTCTTAAAACTTGAAGTGCAAAGATTTAGAGACTCATTTGTAGGGGAGGGGAGCCAGCCAAGGACTGAAGGTCCTTGGACACAGGACTAAAGGTCCCTAGGTCCTCAGGAAGAACTTGTCAGCGAGTTCCTCATTCCTCAGTCTTCCTGCACCTAAGAGTCTAATGGGGGCTTTCTTCCACTTTGTTTTTTTTACTTTTAACTAAAAAAAAAAAAGAAAAAAGAAAAGAAAATTCTAAAAGGTGAAACTTCTGCTCTTGAGCAGATGCTATTTAGTCTCTGCAGAGTGGAGTGGCTGGCTCCTCTCATGGGCTTCATCCATTATTTGAAGAGTCCATTTGTTCCCCTTAGGGTGGAACAGAAAGTGTATGGCTTCTATCCTCCCGCTGAATCTAGTTCTGGATTCTTCTCCATGAGAACTCGCCATGAGATTTACCTTGAGCCAAGATGTGGTTGAGGAAGGAGGGGGTCTTGGACAGTGGGCAAGGGCATGGAGTGTGGCCACAGTCAGATCCAGGCTTGATCTTCTCACTGGTGGCATGGTCCTGGATAAGTTCTCAGCTTCTGCAAACTCATTCCCATAGAAGGACAGACACACAGGTAGAAAGATCTGGGTCGAGAGGGCAGTAGTAGTAGCTATAGCAGCTCAATTACACAATGGTCTTTGTCTCTTCCTGTGTCTAGACCTCTGTGTGTGACCTCCAAGAGATAAGGCCTATGGTCCCATCTCTGGAATTGGGACTGGCTTGGGAATTGCTTTGGTCAAAAGAATATGGTGCATGTGCGATCACTGAGCCCAGGTCTCTGGAGGCACTAAACACTTCCACTGTCTGTCTCCTGGAGGCTCACAGCACCTCCAAAGGGAACAAGGCCAGGCGGGTCTGCAGGAGTCTGAGAGATCACACGGAGGACAGCAGGCGTCCTAGCATCCTGAGGAGTCCCGAGGAGTCCCGAGGAGTCCCGAGGGTCCCAGCCCACAGCCAGCAGCCCCAGAGGAGTGAGAGAGTCCAGCCCAGCCCAGAACAGGACCCCTGCTCCCAGGAGACATGCCACATGATCTCAGCCTACAGCTCTTGGGGTGTTTTTCATGAATCAACCCTCAACTATCAAGATTGACCATGTTCAGGATATGATTTTAAGAGCCTTGGAACTGAAAATGATGATCCCAGAATCTCAGTCATGTCTTTACAATCCTGTGAGGGAGGTATCACGAGGGCCCCTTCTTATGGGGCTCAGACTGGGGAGTGGAAGAGGTGTGTGATTTCCCCAGCCCCTCTGGACCATGAGTGTGGAATCCATTCCTGGCTGTCTGGTGCCCAAGGCTCTTGTCCACTGTCCAATGGGCCCATCCCTCCATGACCACCTCCCAGTCCATAAAGGTTTGTGAGACAATGTTTCCCAAGTGTTTCCCAAGAGCCTGGCTCCTAGTAAGAGTTCAGATAGGGTTACGTGTTAACACCCATTTGTTCCTTATTTAAAAATACTGACATGGAGTTCAATGCATCTCGAGTCCTCCCACCCCCAGGGCCTGGTGATGCTGCTCTTTCTGCCTCACCAGTGTGTATTCTGTTCCCAGCTCCCCCCACCCACCACCTTCTCTCAGAGACGCTTCCGAGCTCCACACTAGTGCAGCGTCCCTCTGGGTCCCTGGTGGCACACATCCCACCTGCCTTCTCTGCACCTTCTCTCCCACTGAGTCTTGTCTTGATGTGCATGAGTGTTGGGTTCACAGCCATCTCCCCTAATGAACTGGCAGTCCTGCTTAGGCCGGGAGATGCTTTTCTTCATCACGGTCCCCTACTGAGTGCACAGTAGTCACCACGAGATGCTTGAGGAATGTGTGGCGTCCGGCCTGCGGTGCAGATGTTAGGTGAGGGAGAGGGTGGAAGAAGGCCCTTCAGAGAGTGGCGCGGGGGGTGAGGCAGAACAGTCTGGCCACAGATCTGCAGGCGGAACCTCCCTCACCCATGCGGAGGATTGGAGTCACCGTCCCAGCGCCCCCTGCAGGGGTGGCAGATGCCTGCGGCCATTCAATGGCAGGGCCTGGATCTTTCTGAGGAAAGCTCATCTTCACCAGGGATTCCTGGCTGTCTGGCCTTTGTCATTACCTAGAAGTTAGCCAAGGTCAGCGAAAATGCTGGAAGCAGATAGGAAGACTCACTTCTATTCACAGTGAAGGCATACACCAGGAACTGCGGGGGCTGCTGAGGGCCACGCAGATGTCCCTAAGCTAGCACCTGCCGTGACCACCTGGAACCGCCCTGTGCCCACGAGGCTCCAGCTGGGGGGTATTCCAAGTTTCTGATATCCCTTCCCCTTCATGTCTCAGGCAGACATTTATGCACTGTTAATTAGCCAGGAACTTTATTAATAGTTGACAACTTTTGATTAGAATTAAAATTAACAATGTATTAATAGCCATGAAAAATAGCTCTTAAAATTAAAAAGATAAGATCGTACTTTAAAAAAAATCATAAGATCACAAGCTCCGGTTTGCTGCCTGCCTAGAGGCCCAGCCCTCTCATCTGACATTTGCTTGTTAAACGGGAAGATTATCAAGAGTTAAGTGGAAAGGTCAAGTGACAGCCTGTCTTCATGGAATAATTCAGACAGAATCACGAAGGAATCATTCTGCATTGGTGAGATTAATTTCAAATCACATCTGGAAAGCAGCCAGAGGCATGCTCACGTGAATGGCTCCTGACTCTGGGGTGGTGCACAGCCCTGTCCATCCCCCCACGGTGTGCCACCTCAACACATCTGGGCGACAGGGCACACAAGCCCAGCGGACGGAGGGAGCAAGGCCGATCACCAGTTTGAAACCTCCTGCCCGGAGCACAAGGAATCCACCCCTCAGCTGCCACGACACTGGGCTCTAGCACCCCTTCCTCTGTTCTGGTTCATCTGCTCCCACCAACGTCCCCCAAAAGACAGGACAATTGAGTGGTTTCGTGGGTCTGAGTGGCCCTGGTCAAGCCGAATCCTGGCTTATGGAGGCCGAGGCCGAGCCCTGGGGGTGGTTGACAGCTGTGCTTCTCCATCTGGCCTGAATTCTGACAGCATGTCCCCTCCCTGTCTCCCTTCCTGTTTATCCATTTCCTTTATCTGCGCTTGCCTGTCAGTGTCAGGGATATTGTGTCCCTCATCAGTTGTTCATCAGAGAACTCCACTGCCAAGCCACTGCCGGAAATTGAGTTTTTGAGATTCTGAGATAGTGGACATGAAAGATGGCCGTGCCACTCAGCACCAGAAGAGCAGCATGTGGGAAACGACCGTCAGCCAACGAGCCTCCCTGCCTCCACCGCAAGGCTCTGACTGCAGGCAGACAGGTGGATTCCTTAGACTCCGTCCTCTCCAGGCCGGGGTGGAAGGATGAACAGCGTCTGGACAGTGGAATGGGAGGAATGGGGCAAGGACCCAGCATGGGAGCAGCATGAGCAGGACACGCACAGGAAGTGCTGAGGACCTGGGTGTGAGGAGAGGAAGTCCGGCCAGCCAGCAGATGGGACCCTATTTTGCTCTGGATAGTGTGAGCTATGGCTGCCCATAGCTCCTTGGTCAATAGTCACGGTGGTGAAATGGCTTTGAACAGCCAACAGTGGGCCAGGTAGGATGGCTGTCTTTGCAAGACTGTAACAGAGCTGGAAAGTTTCTATCGCCTGGTGACATGGTAGTCATCACTGCGTCACAAGGCAAGGCACGACTCACTGCGGAGAGTCTGGTGGAAATCAGCTGCTGCACGGCCAGGTGTACGAATACCGACAGCAGTGAGCACAGCGCATCGTACTGGACAGTGACAACAGATGACAGTGCCCCTGGCCTGTGGCCTGTGACACTGTGTTGTTATTGGTGGAGTGTACTCCTTCTACTTATAAAACAGCTAACTGTAGAACAGTAGCCGTGTTACACAGGCAGCAGTCCCGAGCACCCTGTGTTTATCAGGTCACGGGACTGCAGCCAGAGGCCACACCCAGTGATGGACGCGTGCCACCAGGACACGTGTAAGTGCATTCCGTGATATCCAACAGGGACAGAGCCAGCCAACCACGAGGTTCTCAGGAGGTGCCACGTCGTTAGGAGAGCGTGTCTACCAGGTCACGCATCCTCTGCAGCTGGACAAGATGGAAACCTCCTGGAGTGGGATTCCAGCGCCATAGTGGAGTTGCTTTAGGGAGAGCAGTGGGCTTCCAAAGAGGCCATCCACCCACTGATTCTTAAAGAAGGGGGATTGGTCTTCCAGCCACAGTTGGAAACGTCTGAAGACAATGCTGCAAATGGGAGATGGTGCTACTGGCATTGAGGGGCCGAGGCCAGATGGTCCCAAGAGCCTACAGTACACAGAGCAGCCCCGCCACACAGAATCGCTCAGGCAAAGGAGGCATGGTGCCCAGGGTGAGGGGCCTGCTCCCACCACCCACACAGAAGGGAAGTGGTTTGTCAGAGTTGCTTCATGAGGAAGGAACATGATTTTAGCCAAAATTTTCTCCAGCCCAAGAAGAAGGAAAATATTGCATGGACATTAATGAAGTCAGATGACGTCCCTCAGGAATTAATGAAGCCCTGTCCCAAAACTAAGAATTCTTTTTTTTTTTTTTTTGCTAATACTTCAAACTTCTGAGCCTCAGAAAATGCATGTGTATAATGAGAGTCACACAAACTCCTCAGTAAGAGCAACAAAGTTCCCAGCAAGCTTGGCAGGAGGGAGACCTTGTCCTTCCTCTTGATACTACCATCGTCATTTGGATGATGTTGACAAGTTCTAGCAAAACACTCAGCCTCGGAATGGGGAAATATCCACCCGGGGAGTAAAAATGTTGGGAAATGCCCCTCGCCCCCCGTGAGAATGGAAATCATTAAGGGAGGGAGGAGACTCTTCCAAAGTCCCTGCGTGTCTGTAGCAGACACCCCTCCACGCACACAGGTGACATCAGTCACATGCAGAGCACAGCTTGCTTGTCCCCAAGTACCACATGCAGAACCCGGGCTGGGCTTACATTCCAAGACCCCACAGCAGCTTCCTTGACAGACAGCTGGCCTGAACCTCTCCCCTCCCCCATGCAAGCTGTATTAACGTCCCTCAGCCTCAGCTTCTCTCTCTGCTACATATGGCTCATTGTTGCCTTTGCCTTGAAACAAGGGGCACTTTGACAAGTGGATTATTTGACTTCGACACCTGCTCTGAACCCACCCCCGATGTCCTTTGCTGACATTACACAGTACGGTTTACAGTTTTGTAACAGTAAAACTCCCCGAGGAGAGCCTGTGACTCAGACCCAGGGCTGGGCCTGGGGAAGGGGATGCTCCCTCTCTCCAGAGGAAGCCCTGTTGTCCTGTGCTGCTCCTCCGTCATGTCTCTGTCCAGGGCGACAAGCCTCGCCTCTCCAAGAGGGAGGCCTGAACACGGACACCAGAGCCTCAGATTCGGCAGTGCTGAGTGGTGCCTTGGGCAGCCATGGAGGGGAGCACTTCCCAGGTGGGTCAGAGACCTGGAAAGGGCTAGTGCTTCCTGGAGTGGAACTTGGCAAAGGGCCCTCTGCAGGCCCCGGGCCCTCACACCCAGGCTCACGAGCTCCACTGGCTCAGTCCAGCACGCTCCCGGGACAGGCCTGCTGGGCCCACTGGTTCCCTCTGCTCCTGGCATGGCAGGAAAACAGGTTTCCCATCTGCCGGAGGTGAGGAGTCAGGAGTTGAGGGCAGGCTGACGGCTCCTCATGGAGGTCACAGGGAACCTACCCTTTCTCCTTTGCATTTTCCTGAGGCCACCTTCCCTTGTCTGCGGCCTCTTCTCACTAGTCACAGCCAATGGCTCGGCAGCCCCTTCCCCTATGACCCCTTCTCTGCCTCCCCAAGGAGCCTCCTGATGACAGTGGCCCAGCTAGGGGACTCAGGGCTGCCCCATCTCAGGACCCTCGACTAAGGCCCTTACGCCAAGCCCTGTACCACGGCAGGACAGCACTCTGCAGGCTCTGGTGGTCAGGACAGAGATGTCACTGGGAGGGGTGTGGTTGGTTGTCACGTGTGCTTTCTGTTGCTGTGACACCATGCTGGAGACAGATCAGGATACAGGAGGAAAGGCTGGCTTGGGCAAGCTGGCCACAGCTTTAGAAGCTGCAGTGGACGGTGACTGACTGTCATTCTGGGGCGTGGGGCCCTGCAGAACAGAGGGACAGGGAAGATGTGGTGGAGAAAGTCTGTCCCCTCCTGGCAGCTGGAAAGCCAAGAGGAAGGAAGTGGCCAGGGTCCCATTACCCCCTGCAAGGGCCCCCAGTGACCTCTTTTGTCTACCAGGTCGCACCCCTTCAGTTTCTCCCACAGTGTCAAAAGCTGGGACCAAGCCCTCACACCAGGGCCTCTGGGGAACTCACGGCCCCAGCCCTAGCACGAACGATATCTCCAGCCTCAGAGAGCCGACCGGCTCTGCTAAGGCTTGTGTGAGGCACAGGAGAACCTCACACAGTAATGCCTCCACAGGACACTGTCCCACCGACATTCCCCGAGGGTAAGGAACTTATTTTTCATGATCTAAGCAAATTAGCCCACAAAGCAAACAAAGGAGGACCCCCCAGCACAGGGCAGGGCAATGCTTTAACGCACTGGGCACTTTCCAGGATCGTGACTGCGGGGTGAAGACCGTGCTCTGATCAAGGTCACTGAAAGGTCACTGACCTCTTGGAAATCACATCTACAATGCCCAGGTGGCTGGTGAAGTCCTCATCACCACCTGGGTCAGTACATAAGGAGGAGTCTCCTGGGCGTGCTGGAGAGAAGTGCCCTTGTGGGGTGGGCTTGGTGGGGGGATGACACACTGAGTCTGTTTTTTCTATTCTAAATTAAATTTATCTCTTTTTTTAAAAATATTTGTTAGTTGTAGGTGGACAGAATATCTTTATTTTATTTTTATGTGATGCTGAGGATCGAACACAGTGCCTCCCGCATGCTAGGCGAGCACGCTGCCACTGCGCCACAACCCTGGCCCTAAATTTATCTCTTAACCTGATCATAAAAACATGAAATTGTACATATTGACGGGCACCATGGGATATTTTGAAACACGTTTGCATTGTGAAATGTCTGTATTAGGTCAGACATTTCTGTTTCCTCAGACAGTGATCATTTGTTTATGGTGGGAATTTTCAAGATCCTCTTTTCTAGCTTTCTGAAACGGGCAGTGCTTATGGCTACTTACGGGCACCTGCTGTGCTGCCCACCAGAGCTTCTTGCTCTGCCTCACCATACTACAGTTGGCTCTGGGTCCTGACCCTGATGAGGGACCGCAGGATGAGGTGCCCTGTGCCTGCCTGGCCTGTGCCTCCAGGTGTGAGTCAGTGGACACCCCCTTCAGGCTAGTACTTTCTCTCAGGCTCAGCAGGAGCTTCCAAGGCACTACCCCAGGCTGATCCCACAGTGAGGTCACCGGGCTCCCCAGCCATCAGGAGGAGGAGTCAGCAGCTCTTAGCAGAGGCCAGCTTAGAGACTATCTAGGCTCCGCGGTCCAGAGGGACTCTGTAGATTCTCTGCCTGCTGGGGTAGTGGAAAAATCCCCAGAGACAGACAGACATGCAGGATCCACCTTTCAGCAAAAATTCCTTTACAATCAGGCATTTAAACTGCATGTGATTTTCCCGTCAGAGCCACTATTCTATTAAAAATGTTTCCAATGGTTGAATTTAGCATATGTGACCTTCTTAGTCTTCAGGCCACACAAAAGCAGGTGGTGGTCAGGAGGGGACCTCAATTTTCTGAGCCTGGATGGGGCAGGGACCTGTCTGAGCTCCCTGCGTGTGGGGGTTCAGAACTCTTTACAGTCTGAATGATACGCAGGCTTACTTGTTGAGCAAGAATAGAAACATGCCGTGACTAGGCCTCGGCACCCGTTTGGAAATGGAGGCAAAAAGAAAGAAAAAAAAGAAAAGTCAGGAGGGACAGAGTTGCATACACAGGCCTTTAAGGCCCAAATAACATAACATAGCAGAAATACTGGCCTTCGCCATGGAGGCTGGAGAATGCCCAGCTGCATCTATTCAGAGACACGTCCATGTGCTGCAGATGGTGGTGGTATTTACGACGAAACCTTACATTAATTGTGAGTCCAAATTATCTCAATTCATGTAAGTAAAAAGGAACAGCATTCCTGTTCTTTATGAGGGTCTTTTTCCTCAAAAAAATAAAGAGCTTATTTTTAATAGAGTGGCCATATTTTCTTTCCCAGTAATTACAGATGATTAAAGAGAGTCTGCACCCCGTCCAGTCACTGGCGCTCCCTCCCGCACGTGAGTCCCGGGTGCCTGCTGCTGGCATCTGCAGTTCTATTGGGTTGGACTGGTATTTGGGACGACTGTATTAACGAGAAATCTGTGGGTACAAAGTAGAAATGCTTTCTTGATGTTCGAGTAAACAAGCAAAAGAAGAGGCCTGAAGAGGGAGGTGGCTTTCTCTCTCATCACGAGATCTTTTCCTGTACTCTGTGGAAAGGACAATGAACTGAACTGTTCAAGAGGTGACAAGGAACCACAGGGGATTCTGAAAAGTTCAAGGGGCCCTTTAAGTTTAAGGTGCACCCTGACTGTGAAGGCTAGAGGGTGAGAGATGAACCCCACAGCCAGCCACAGGAGACAGTGTCGGGTGCTTTGTAGCCACATGTCGGGTGCTTTGCACAGACTGTAAACAGCCCTCTGGTTTGAGGAGCTTTAGTGTCTCCATTTTACCCACCAGAAGCCTGAGGCCCAAGGAAATCAAGTTATTCACCCAAGGTCACCCAGCTGGAATACTGGACCACCAAGATCGGGACTCAAACTCAGCACCCTGTGCTGCTGGGCTCTAAGTTCACAGCTCACCTCCCAGCTGTGTTTCCTTGGAGACAGAGGGTCAGTGCTTGGCGAGCATGCTGGTGAACATGGCAGGACCAACTAACACTCGTCAGCCAAGTAGGCCAGGGAGGGGACCCCTAGATCCAGTCATGCCTGAAGCCACATGGTCTGCAGACATTTTCCCTCCATGGCTTAAGTTAGTTTAAAATAACAGGAAGGCATCTCAGACTAACAGATAATCCACATCCTGTTTGTGATAAATGAGCCTCTGGAGCTTGCAAATGTTCTTATTTAATAATGCAGAGACAAAGTATCTCACTCTGAACACTAATCCGGCGGGCGGGCGGGAAATTGGCTGGGGATGGTATAAGGAATGGTCTTCGGTCAGTACCCATTCACCGAGAGGCTCGCCCCTGCTCCATGCGGAGGCCAGCACTCCGCAGGGGGCTACACAGAGAATTAAACAATGTTTATCAGGCTCAGAGGATTCTGAGCAAAGGACCGGAGACCAGCCACCGGGGAAGACTTCAGATGGGAAGAAACGCCCACGTGAATACAGCTTCATAGGCGAGCTGAGACATGTACCCCAACAAGTGGCCATGTGCGCCCAGGAGTGGAGAGGCCTTGCTTCAGGCTCGGGTTGCGGAGGGATGGGGGCAGGTGCTAGGCGCCCGTAGCCTGGGGAAGATGAACCCACAGACAGCAGGCACACGTGGGGTGCTTTGCACAGAAAACAGCCCTCTGGTTTGAGGGGAAGGAGGCAGGGCGACCCCCTGAAGGCAGCCGTCGTGTTCCGGATCGCTGGTCGCAGTGAGCGCCACCAGCGGCCATTCTCCGGCAGAGGCCCCCTCCTCCTCCCCTTGCCGCCCACCGGCCGCAGCACCACTGAGCTGGCTGTGGAGGACTCTAGGGTGGCTTCCTTTGGAAACTCACAAGCCCAGGGACAGGGTCGGGGCGTACTAGGGGTTGAGGGAGAAGCCCGCCCCTTTACCCTAGCCTGAAGGTGGAGAGGCGGGAGCGGCAAGCCCCAAGGCGCCCAGCACAGGGCAAGGCCTGCATGCTGGGAGGGAGAAACACCTGAACCTACGCAGGAGGGGCCCGAGGATGCCCGACCAGCTGTGGGAGGCCCTGTCCCGGGCAGCTGAGGGCGCAGGAGCCCAGGGATAGGGGCAGTACCTCTTGGTGGGGGCGTGAGTTGGATTTTGTTGGGATTGTTGATGTCGTCAGCATGCAGACCACTGACCCACGGCTCTCCCTGTCCACTAGCCACCCTGAGGTCACTCTCACTCATGGACTTGGCTGGAGGTGTCTAAGTGGCCTATTGTAGCACTGTCTACACTGGCCCCAAACTGAAAACACTATCAATGCTGATTAGGGGAAGGGTGTCTGAATCCAGCCAGCCACAGGAGACACAGTGGCTGCAGACAGGCTGTGTAGGGGGCTGCTCTGTGCCGGTCACCAGGTTCCAATCCTAGGGTGGCATCCCCACAGAGACAGCTGGCAGTTACACACCTTGCTGAGGCGGAGTGATCAGAGTCGAGCCTCGCGCACAGCAGGCTCTCAAATCATTGTCTATCAATTTTAACCAGCATTCGGCAGTGGCTGGAAGGGGGAAATACCTGCATTAGCCTACAGAGATCTCCAGGTCGTGTGCTTGAAAAAGTTTAGATGCAGAACAATGTCACTATGGGAAAGCAGAGACACAACCCGGGTATTTGTTAGAATGATATTTCCCTGCAGACTGTTTCCCATAACACTTTAGAGGAGCACCATCCAGCGCTCACTCAAAGGCTCCATGCAATCATCCAGGACCTGGCTCTGCATAGCTTTCTGCCTCACCACTTCTAATGATGGCCTCACGCTCAGGACAGCAATAAAGCTGCTGCACATCCAGCCACCACATCTGAGTTCCAGGGAGGAAGCTTTAAAGGTGGAATGCCTGCGCGAGGTGAATTCATCATTTAACTTGAGCTGTTTTAACCGTCCCAAGGGTGCTGCTGAACCTCAGCATGAGCGGCCGTCCAGTGCCAGCTCATGGCCACACGGCTATAAGGGAGTCTGGGAAGGTGACTATGTCTAACGGGGTACATTGCCACCTCCAGCAAATGCAGTATTCTCTAAGCAAGGAAGGAGAAAATGGACACTGTGTAGACTGTGAGCATTCTCACAGAGAAGACTCCATGCTACAATGATGTCAATGTGATATCAATAAATTTAGCATAATTAAAATAACAAGAACTCGAAACAACACTGCTCGTACCTGTGTGTGTGTTTATATGCTGGCGACATGTCTGGTGCGTGAGTTGCACCCCATGCACACTCACACACATGGATACGCACGTTTGGGAGAGACTTCAATACAAATGTCATGCTTCCAAAGTGCTTCCCCCAGGGCGTCGTGCACAGTGGGTTCTACTGGATGTTTCAGCCCATCGAACAGAATCAGAGGCCGCGTGCTCAGGTGAGACACACTGTAAGGAGCACTCCTCTGGGCACGGGCTGTGTCACGGGGTCTGTGAGTCTGTGACACGGCCAAAGCCTACCCTCCTGGGCCTGGGCTTCCTCGGGTGCCCTTGGAGGGCAGAGCAGCTCTGCTGGCTCCTGCTGTCCCTCACATTCTGAGCTCCCTGGGCACTGCCGGGGGTCCTGTTGGAGGCTGGCCCTGCTGGACCGTGATGTGAAGCCCACAGGGGATCTCGGGGGTCACAAGACATTGCAGGGCATCTGCTGGAGAGTCCTTACCCTCCTGCATTTCTTTCTTTCTTAGCAGCAGATCTTTTTTTTTAAGGCTTTTTAAAAAATTTTTAAAATTTGTTCTCATCAGGTCTACACGACAGCAGAATGCATTTCAATTCATTGTGCACAAATGGAGCACGGCTTTCCACTTCTTTGGTAGTGCACAATACAGAGTCGCACCATATGTGCAGTCATACATGTACCTAGAGCATTGATGTCCATCGCATTTCACCATCTTTCCTGCCCCCATGTACCCTCCTCTCCCCTCCCTTACCTCCCCTTTGACCAAAGTTCCTCCATTCTTCCCATGACTCCCTCCCCATTATGGATCAGTATCCACTTATCAGGGAGAACTTTTGGCCTTTGGTTTTTTGGGGGATTGACTTACTTCACTTAGCATGATGTTCTCCAGCTGCATCCATTTACCTGCAAATGCCATAGTTTTATTCTTTTTTAGTGCTGAGTAATATTCCATTGTGTATATATATCACAGTTTCTTTATCCATTCATCTATTGAAGGGCATCTAGGTGGTTTCCACTGTTCAGTTTGTAAACTAAGCTTTAGCAGTGGATCTCCTGTACCCCAGGGATGTTCTGCCTCCCGTCCTGCCTGCTTATTTTTGATGGGTTTGGTGCCACAGCTGGGTCCAGCTGTGGACAGGTGTTTCAGGCTGACCAATCAGAAAACAGAGCTGACCACATCAGCAGGGCGGCTCCATCCACAAGCCAGGCCCCTCCCAGCTTGGCACAGCCCTCTGAGCCCCTGCCATGTGCAGGCACTGCTCAGGGCGCGGGAGCCGCAGCTGTGGACAGAGCAGAGAGCTCCTGCTGTGGTGGCGCTCACCACACAGCATGGAGACGGCACAGCGTCAGGCACTGTCGGGCGCGTGGAGACACTGAGGGTGGCAGCAGGCACCTCCCCGTCACCCAGCCTGCCCAGGCGGCGCTGGCCCTCCCGTCCTTGCCCACGTGGCTCTTGCCGCCCTCTCCAGATGCCCTTTGTCACTGGTTGGCCTCCGCCCTCCCGCCAGCCTGAAGAACCCATGAAAGAGTTGGTGTCTGCCCTGCTCAGCGCCAAGGTCAGCGTCCGGATCCCCAGCACCCTGGCAAAGGTCACCCTGAAGGGGCGAGCGGACCAACGGGCAAGTGGACACGCCACCCAGATGGCCTTGGCTGCCCTCTCCCTGGGCGTCCCTCACTGACGTCCACCACCTGCCAGGGCCCCTGGACTCCTGTCCCCAGGCCCCGGCAGCCTGCAAAGGTGGCAGCAGGGCTGACAGAGGGCAGCGAGGGGCTGGCTGGCTGCGAGGTTCCCTTGGGTGAAGCCTGTTTCCCTCAGGCTACAGGAAGCCGACGCGGTTACCAAGTGGGGCAGGACACTGCTCTGCCACTCTGCTGTGATGGCCCATGCTCAGTGCCAGGGTGACGGGCACAGCACAGGTCCCCCTCAGAGGGACCTTCTCTGGGGAAGCCCCTCCACAGTGGTGGCACACCAGCCAAATATGCCAAAGATGGGATTGTCACACTGCTTAGTCATTCAGAGCACGGCAGGAAAGAGGAGGGGACAGGACGACGGGGAAGGCCATGGGGCGGCCCCTGCCTATAAATCAGAGAGCAACACAAACTGAGACTCTGACAAAGATTGGCGTCTGGAGCGACACCAGGCTGGCAGTGCCTGCTGAAACCCAAAAGGAGCTGCCCGTTTGGCCCCTGGCTACATCCAGTCCCCACCTGGACTCACCCTGCAGCCTGCCCGGCCCCTGCCTGTCCCGGGGTGGGTCTGGCCTTAGCAAGGCATCTTGTGTTGGTGCCCAGAGGAGGACAGCTCACCCTGTCCCACTTTCCTCGCACAGCACCCTGCAGGGACACTTCGCCTGGGCTCCGGGGCTCTGGGTGGAGGGGGA
Organism: Geosciurus inauris; assembly: GCA_004024805.1. NCBI lineage: Eukaryota > Metazoa > Chordata > Mammalia > Rodentia > Sciuridae > Geosciurus > Geosciurus inauris. Next base: position 19,018 of record PVHX01014953.1, on the reverse strand, counting down.
ACAGGGCCTCCCCTGCTATACTAGTCAGGACCACCCGGGGGACCTCCCAGCCAAGGGGCCAGGGGACACTGCTCAGCTCAGCCACCAGAGGGCGTGCGGAGGGGTGCGGGCGGAGGGAGCTCCTGGGCCTCCAGGCAGCCGGGGCCAACTCCCAGCCTCTCCCCACGGGGTCAGTGCCCTTAGCCCTTTCTGTTTTTAATTTTTTAAAAATATTCTCACCAGAAACAGTCATTGCTCTGTGGTGAGAACATGTGTTTCTTTTGTGGCTTTTTTTAAAAAAAATAGACACTGCAACTTTTTAGTCACCGCATTGCACCAAGAACTGCAGCTCTTATTCAATCCCTGTGTGACCGTGACACTCTCAGGCTGCGGTGCCCACACCAGACCTAGGACACTTCCAGTGCTAACAGGCAAAGCCGGATGTGCCGGTGCCGGGCCAGAGGCCTTCTCCCAAGCCCAGCCGCACTGAGGGTCTGCATGTCCAGGGCACAAACCCCAGGCCACAGTGGCAGGCACCGTCCTCGACCTGCCAGTCCCTGGCCTGGGGTTGGTTGAGGGCAGGGCACAGTGCCATCGCCTTCAGCTTCCCAGCCACACCTGGCTCAGGTGTTCCTTCTTTGACACAGGCAAACCTGAGCGTCAGCTCTGCCCAAGGACTGTGCGAGCTTTGGGGATTCACCTGCGAGCAACAGACCTGTGAAGCTGGCACCGTGCGAGACATGACTGGGGACAGACACAAACAGGGCCACGCGTGGCTGTGCAGAGGACAGGAAAGCAGGCAAGAGAGGCGGGCAGCCAGCACCAAGCCCTGCGTGGCCCAGGGAATCCTGGCCCTGGGGAGGACGTGCGAAGACAGGCGCACCAGGTATAGTCCCGCCTCTGCCTCCTCAGGGTCCTGAGGTCCAGCTGTGCCTTCGCTAGGGGACACCCAGTCTTGAGGCTGGACGTGAGCAGCACAGGTGACTCTGAAGGCTTGGGCAGCCTGGACACCATTCCTGGCCTAGTGAGGGCTTCTCGGGCGGATGCTGCACACACAGCATTCGGCACAGGCTGACTGGTGTCAGCTGTGTGTCACTGATGGGGCATCGGTGACATCACCTGGAGTGGGAGGAAACAAGGTCTCCTCCACCCCAGGCTTGGATGCCACCACTGGGGACTGCGGCCTGATCTGGTGAAGCCAAATGTTCCTCCTAGTGCCTCTGAAAATCCCAGCAGAATGGGGCAGGCTGGTGAGAGGGGGGCCTTCCACGGCAGAGGGCCCAGAGGAGGACCTGGACTGGGCCCCAGAGGAGGACCTGGACTGGGCCTCCATGGAAGGCAATGGAAAGACTATCAAGTCCGCGGTCACTGGGATTTCCTTGCTTGGAATTGTGGGACCTTCTGTGTCTGATCTTTGACAGGAGAGATGACGATCCCTCCCTCAGCCTGAATGGGTCCTTGAAAGCTCCTGACCCCTCCTCATTTGCTGGAGAGCAAACCCGGAATCCTGCTGACCTCCATCCATCACCCAGGTGGGGAGCGGCCTCTCCGAGATGTGGCCTGCTGGCCCCTTGCTGGCAGCTCTGCTCCTCTGAGGTCAGGGGGCAGGTGCCCACTGCCCTCCCCTCCCATGGCCTGGCCAGGCCCTGGGCCCTGCAGCAGGCCTGGGCGGATGCCTGCTTCGTCTCCTTGGTCTTCCGGGAGGAGGAGGTCAGGCTCTAGGCTGCTCTTCTGACTGCAGCCTTTCGTCTGGCAGGCTTTCCTCATTTGGGTTTGTTTTAGTTTGTTGTTTTCTGGGTTTTGTTATTTTAAACTGAGCAGCTCAGCTGGGTAGAGACTGGGCCCCAGCTCCCAGCCTCCCAGGTGCCATCGTCTCCACGGTGTAGACGGCACAGCACCTCCCAGTCCAGACAGCCCCTGACAGAGGGCTTCGCAGCGAAAGAGGGCTTACGCTACCAGGATTTCTCGAAGCAAAGCAGAACTTTCTGAGCTGTAAAAACAATCCAAACAGCTTGGCCTTCTCAGTCCCCAACCCTCTGACTCCTTCGTGCATTAATTGTGCCTTTATGGGAACATGCTGGCCCGGAAAAGCTCCTTTAGCCCACTCTGGAGCCTCCGGTGGGCCTCTGCCCGCAGGGCCAGGACTGGGAGGGAAATGGAAATCCCTGGGGGTGGGGAGAGAAATCCTGTTTGATCTCAGGAATGGTAAGATGATTATGAGGACGGGGCTTTGTGCCATGAATCTGACGTGCCTTTCTCTGGCCCCAAATGCAGGGACGCCAGGGGTTCCTAGTCGGATCTCAGAGCCTGAGCACCGTGGGAAGCTGCGGGAGCATCCCCGAGGACAAGTATGAGGACGAGCACCAGCAGGGCAGAGCTGGAACTGCCAGGAGCATCTCAGGTCTGGGTGGAGGAGGTGGAGTAGAGACCAGAAGGCACCTACCCTGACCCTCCTTCCCATTTCCGCCTTGGAGGAACACACGCACACACACATGCACGCACACACACACAAGCACGCACACACACGCACATACACGTGCACAGACACGCATGCACACATTCTCACACATGCACACACGCACACACACGTGCACACATGCATGCACACACTCTCACACATGCATGCACATGCACGCACATGCACACACATACGCACACGCATGCGTGCACATACGCACGCACACACACGCAAACACGCACATGCATGCACACGCACAGACATGTGACAGAGCTCAAAAGCACACGTGTGCACACTCACCCATAAGACACACAAACACAGCCATGCAACTACAGACACAAAGCACAGATGCACACACATACCCATGTACACAGGTACACACGTACATACCCACACAGATGCACAGGCACCGGGCACACAGACGGCAACACAAATGCTGCGCATGTGCAGGGAAGCTCACTCACTCTTAGAAAATCAGCCATGCCCAACTGTCCATCTGGCAGCAGGCTGGCACCTGAATGTTTATGCAAAAGCCACCATGGCACTGTCAAGAGGAAGGTCCAGGACAAGAGCAGGAGGTGCCCAGCGTGGCTGGCGTAGGAGGGTACACACGGGGTGGCCATCTCCCCCATAACAGCTAACTTATAAACAGTAAGATGGGTGCCATGGTGTGGAACAGCGGCCATCGGTCACAGCGGGATTGAAATCTAAATGAACCCAAATCACCTAAAACCCAAGCTTCTGCTCCCCATGCACATTGGCCACTGCTCAGGAGCCCCATGGACGTCCCTAGCCTCCCTGTAGTCCTTCGGTCAGCACTAGCTGGGCAGTACTGGGCAGCACAGACCAGGATGGCCAAGCCCCGAGCCTGCCAGTGGTCGGGGGCTGGCACTGCAGTGGTGGAGGTGGAGAGCTGTCGACCTCGCCCCTGTGGCACGCTCGGGCGTGAGAGCCTGCGATTTTCCCCAGGCACCTGGAGAAGGTGTGATCAGGGTCTGGGGCTGGGACAAGCCCAGGGCCGTGGTGTCCCCCCAGAGGAGGAGGCTGAAGCCTCACCAAGTGGTGTTGTTGCCAAGCAACGGGGAATACGCTTTACCAAGACGGTATTAATGTGTTATTTGTGTGCCTGAAAACACTCAGAAGTGACGGATGGAAGCAGAAACTGGCACTGGGGGAGGGGTGCCCAGAAGGGGCTTCACCGGGACAAAGACGAGGGGGTCAGAGGCGGTCCCCCAGGGGGCTGCCCTCCTCTCAGCAGCAAACCCCTTCCTCTTAAGAGGCCGATGGGCCTTCTCCCACTTCTCATGCCGACAGAGAGCCCCAGGCTTGGAGAAGTGCTTCCCTTTGAGCCGCTGAAGTCGGTGTCTTGCCGCTGGCACAGTTTCAAGCTGGCAGATGTGGCCTCCCTCAAAGCTGCTCTTTGTGGCTGTCCTGGTATGGAGTCCGCGGCCTCCCAGCTGAGAGGCTTTCTCCACCCTCTGCCCAGGGAGCTGGCTGGGACCACAGCCTTCAGCGCCAGCTCTAGCCGGGACTCCACAAGTGCCTCCCCAGGGAGGGCGGAGGAGCAGAGACTTCCTTTCTCACTTTCAACCCTTTCAAAAGATCGTCCGCAAGTGACAGGTGAGTCCTGTGTGGAGTCCTAAGATCAGATTCTAGAAAGCTCTTTCTCCACAGAGATGAAGCCACCGCTGTCCCCTGTGTGCAGCATTAGCAGCTTCCCGTGTCTTGGAAGGGGGTGCAGAGCAAGCAGGATGGACCCTGCTCTTCCCCTGGCTCTCCCGCAGACCGTCCCTCCTCATCTCACCAGGGCCCCGTATTTGCTAAGGCACCTACTCGTAAAGATGCATCAGCTCTGGGCGTTCAGGTCTCAGACTAGCCAGCAAGGGGAAAGCTGCCACCCCAGGTGCCCATGCCCGGTGCAGTCGCCTTCTCCACCTGTCTGTCATTCCCTGTGCAGGTCAACATCCTCGGCATGGTCTGTTCAGCACTGAGTTTTGCCTTCTCTGTGCCTCTGTTGGTTGTTCTGCTGTTTACTGTCCCCAAGCATGCTGGTGACATGCAGTCCCATGTCCCTGAGTGCACGGTGGCTGAGGTGTGCCTCACGGAGGCCACACATGTCGGATCGGCTCCATGCAGGCAGGAGCTGGAGTTCTCACCGGTGGGTTCAATGTCAGTAAGTGGACAACTGACATCGAGTCAGGTGCCCTTAACCATGAACACGCAGGATGAGGATTTGTCTCGATCGCCGATGATAGAGCAGCTGAGGGCTTCCAGGGCCCTCTCTTCTTCCCTTTGAGCAATGATTCGCTCTTCACTACTCCAGTATTCACAGGGCCTTTATTACCTAACTGCTGTAATAACCAGAATCCAATGTCTTTCTCACCAGCATCTCTGCCGGGCATGTTCAAATGCTATGTTTTGCTATATTGTTACTGAATAGTCCCCAACATATTTCTTTCTGGGAATAAATGGCACCCAAGGCAGTGTGGATCTGGTATAGACAAGATTCAGGAAGTGAGAGGAGGATCTACGGTTAGCCAAACCTGTTGGAGACGTCATATAGGTTCTGTAGCCACTGCTGTTGGAAGATGATAGGCAAAGACGTGAGGCCTGCCGGTGGGGTGCCAGGCTGGAGAACGCGGTGCAGCCAAATAAGGAACCTCGGAGGGGCAGGGGCTGGTGTAACTTTAAGAGGGTAATCTGAGCAGAGCCTACAGAGAACATGACGTTTGCACAAAAGGTTTGAGAGAAGATGCTGCAGAGAAGAGAGAAAGGGGCACAAAGAGTTAAGCTCCTGGCTCACCAGGGACAGCACTGTGGTAGCCCCTGGACTGGCAGGGGAACCCCCAGCTCAGAGCCCAGGGTAGAGGTGGGGCGATGACACAGCGCAGAGCTGAACCTTGACCCCATTACAGTCCATTTCCTCTCCCCAGCTGCCCAGTGCGTTGCATGGTAGCCTGCAAAGTGGTACACCCACTTCTAAGCCCTAGAACCCGTGATGGTGACCTTATTTCCCTGGACTAAGAGTCTTTGCAGACGTAACTAAGGATCTTGAATGGAGATCACGCTGGATTTCGAGTGGATCCTAATTCCATGCCAAGTGTCCTTTCAAGGGGCAGAGTAAGAGGAGACGGCAGAGGGGATGGCCGGTGAAGACAGAGGCGTGAGTGGACTGATGAGGCCACAAGCCAAGAGCAGCTGGGCTGCCCGAAGCTGGGAAAGGCAAAGGGGGTTCTTTGCCAGAGCCTTTGGAGAGGGTGCATCTTGACCTCTGACCTCTAAAACCCAAGGGAAATAAATGCCTGTTTTGTGAAGCCAGGTAGTTGGTGGCCACTGTCGTAGCAGCCCCAGGATGCGAATGAAGGTAGCAGAAAGCTCGGCGAGGAAAATGCAGTCAGAACCTGATGCACCGCGTGGGCCGATCCATCAAAGTGAGGTGCAGCAGGGTGGGGCCCCCGCAGTGGCTGCTCAGCTGTCCCCCTCAGGGACGCATCTTCCTCCCCCGACACCTCCCCCTAGCTCGCACCTTTCCCTTCCACAGCCCCCTAGCCCAGCGCCATGGTGAGTCCAGCCGGGCAGGGCACCCAGGCAGGGCGCACGGCTCCAGGGCAGCAGCCCTCCCCCTCCCAGGACCAGCCGCCGTCGTGTCTGGTGCCTTGTGAACAGGTCCTCGCTCTGCCCCAGCCAGAGAGCACGGCATTACTATGACAGTCCTTGACCCAGCCAGCCTTGCTCCAGAGACACCTTCATAGCGACAATCAGCACTCCGAGGTGGGCAGCTTTGAAACCGTGCTCTCCTGCTAGGACCTGCAAGTGGCACTAGAAGTGTTCATTGTGGGGCGTCTTGATCTCTTTGCTGGGTTGGCAGGCGTGAAGGAACACCACGGTTGTACGCTCTGTTCACATTTCCCAGTGATCTCTTAAAGTGGGCACAGTAGCAGTCCTACAGTGCTGGCTAGATGCCCCCCACTCCTGGCCATGTGCCAGGGGCCTCCTGGTGTATCCGGCCCAGTCCCGGATGGATCTCACATCAGCACAAATAATTCACCCATGGCCATGAAAGCAGAGAGGGTGTCTGTGGTCCAAGTGGACCTCAGAGTGGCCCTCTGGACTCTTGCTGCCCACCTGACAGAGGGCACCAGCACTGTCCTTCTGGAAGGAGCATCTGAGCCAGGGCAGTGCTGACAAGTTGTGGCATCAGCTCAGAAGCACAACCAATCAAGGTGAGCACTTTCCCCTTAACACAGGACGAGGACACGGAGCGTGGACCAAGGGTGATGGTCTTCAGGCATTTGGAGTGAGTCCCATGGTTCCAGAGGAGCCGTTACCAGGACACAGGCACACAGACAGACCTGCCGAAGCAGAGCGGAGCCCTCATCGTGTGGTCTGCCCTGGCCTGTGACGTCCTGCTCCGTCTGGCTCCACTGCGCGCCCTGAACTCCAATTATGTCTTAAAAACTGCCTCCTAAAGGCATCCGACCTCCCTCGGGGGTCCTCACCTGCAATTTGAGAAGCGCCTGCCGACTGCGGGACAGGAAGGATCACAGGTTCTGCAGTAGGTCGGCTCTACCTCCAGGGTCCCATCCTAGGGACTCCATCCTAGGGGCTCCCTGGTAAACGGTAGGAAATTCTCAGCGAAACCAGTGGGCCTCTCACTCCAGCATCAGGGACAGAGGTGTTTGTGCAGCTAAATCCCAGTGGTAGATGGAAGGACAGCACCGAGTGTCGCCATGCGACTGACTCAGGAGGAGAGCACAGCAGGGCCAAGACGGTAGGGGAAGCCAGCTCAGGACTCAGGACATCTCACAGTGGCTGCCGGCATTCATCCCAGCACAGCAGAAGGGCACCTCTGTTCCTAAGTTTTGTGCTACTTTAGACACAAAATGAGCTCTCCATACCTTTTGTACTTAATTTTTTTTTCAACAGTGAAATAACAATTTATTCATCCACTCCCATTTTTTGAGTGCTTACTCTGGTCAAAGCACTGTTCTTGCTTTCAAAATTCCAAGCAGCTCACGATAAACTCACATTTTGATCCCCTTTTATAAGCTGAAATATACTGACACCCGAGCCTTGGGACCCCAGGGGCTTATACCGTATTCCCCTGGGTACCTTCTACATCTGTGCTCCCCGTTTCCTCTTTGGAAGTAATAAAACTGCCTAATTCTCTAGATATTCAAAGTTGATACTTTACAACAAAAGAGTTTTTTTAAAGCTTACCGAAACTTGAATAATCAAAGAAACCTCATTACGAGACAGGTGGAAACATCTCCAATTCCCATGACAACATCCAGAATACATTCTACAAGCAGGTTCAAAGTCTGGACCCTGAGACCTTCAGAAATCAGAAGAAAACTCATCTCTTGGAGGCACCTGGTTGCCGCGAGCCCAGGGAATCACTGGGGCAGCTACTGTGGCATTTCCTTGGTGCATTTCCTTCTAAAAGTCCTGAATCAATGATCTCAATGTGCTCCTGATGGAGAGAGGACGGTCTCCCCAGCCTCCCCAGCCTCCCCGGGAGGGAAAATGGAAACCAGGGCAAACCACAGACCTCCTCCTCATGCCAGCACCCACGGCACCCTGGAGGGACCCGAGAGCTTCACAGGGCCTCCGAGGCTCAACGCAATGTGCCTCGCCCAGCTCTGCAGCTCCTCCCTTGATCCCCCTGCGCACGTTTGTCCAGGCCTCAGATCTGTCACCTTTGTTTTGGTGACCTCCCTGGAATGTCCCCCACCCACCTGACTTCTTCACGTGTCTCCCTCTCGAGAGCGGGCGCACCGTGTCCTCCAGAGCACCACATGTAGGTCCCCGCCCTGGGGACCCACCTTATTGGGAAATAGGGTCTTTGCACACATACCCTCAACCGAGGGACTTGGGCTACAGAGAGGCCCTTGGAGACCAGGTCCTCCCCTGTCTTCTGACTCTCGTGGTGAAACACATCATATGGTGCTTCTGGAACTTCCTGCAGAGCATGAGCAGGCTGCCCTAGCCTCTTGCTCACGCCCCTTGCTGATCCCTGCCTGTGCTCCCCACCCCCAGTGGGTCCTTGCTTGTCTTTAAGATGGAACTCTGGAACTCCTCAGTGAGCACACTTCCTGGTCCCCGCGGCAGCAGGTGCCCAGCTCTCAGGACCTGGGGCTTAGAGTGCACCCTGGGAGCTGCCCCTGCTCGCTGCTCCCCCTTGGCCAACACTGCCAGCTCCCAACCCCACACCCACGCCTCCTTCTCCCCGGCCACGCGAGCCTCACTCTGTCCAAGTCCAGCAAAGTGAAAGTTGTCGGTCTGCAATCGCGAGGCCTTTTCCTTTCAACAGGTTCTGCAATCCTCCTTCTGCGAGGGAGACCAGTGATGGCCAGTTACACGTAAGCGAGTATCTTTGGAGGACAGACCCTCCTGTTCTAACAAGCCAAGCCAGAGCACCAGCCTCAACGCTACTCCCTTTCTGACCAAGAAGGTGACGATGAACATGTCAAAATAATGTGCTGACCTTGTAGGAAGAAGACCACGAGGTGAGGAAAGACGGCGAGATCCTGGGTTTTGAGGTCACTGTTGAGCCTCTGTAGAGCCCTCCTGCTCTGCACCCCATTCTTGTTATAAAGAGGGTTAGAAGCCTCTTTGCCTAACTCACTCCTACTTGAAGATGGAAGCACCCCAGAATGACCTGCAGCCCTCGGGTCTGAGCACACAGGACATGCACAGGGGGCGTGTCCTTGAGTTAAAATCCACCCCCAGTGCTGCTGAAGGGCCTGGTGGTCCCCACAGAATTGTTGTTAATGAGCTGCACAATGGAGTGGCTCAAGAGAGAAGCCATCTCCTGAGTAGTTCGAACTTCCAAACACTATGACTCTGAACAGGGCTTCGGTGGCCTGGCAGCCAGAACAGCTGTCACCACCTCCAGGGGCTGTACCTCAGCACTCCTAGGGCAGCTCCCTTCCACTCAGCAGCTCTTCCTAATTCACACACAGCTTCTACGTTTGGAGCAAGAACTCTGGGGCTGACCTCCGTGACGGGACCTCCTTCAACTCCAGAGACCAACGGAAAAGTAGCTGACCTGCCACCGCGGCCTGGACTGCCAGCCTCAGACATTGGGCCAGGTAGATTCAATGTCCTCAAGGCCATGCCACGAAGTCATAAAAGCATCTCTGGACTTAACATTGACAATGTATTTTATTTAACCCAATATGTCCAACGTATTGTCATTTCGACCTCTGATCACTTATCAATTACTCAAGTGACTTTTTTCATTCCTTTTCTCATACTATGTCTTCAAACTCAGGTGGGCATCTATGCTTGTGGCACATCGGCACTGGACTGGTCTCTCCCAACCACTCAGATGGGCTAGGGGAACAGAAACCCAACTTGGAATGTGCCAAATGGCACTGTGTACGCATGTCCCAGTCCTGTTTCTCGCCTCTTTTGGGTGGGGGTGGAGGTGTTGCTTCGATTAAGCTGCCCCAGATTATGCACCAGAGTAGCCAGCTTGCTGCCCTGCAGATGGCCATTTTACTGATGAGTGCAGTTCACGGAGCTCACTTGTGTCGTATGCAGAGGAACCACCGCTCCAGGGTTGTGCTCTAGGAATGGACATGTGTTTGGCTGCATTCTTGGAACCAATCACATTTTTATGAAGACCGTTGGGGTCCAGGCCTCATCCGTCTAAGATTAGATCTGCATCTTCTACAGCAATCCACAATCTCTAAGTCCCAGTCATTGTGGCTGACTTTCTCATGGCCCAAAGGTTCTCTTGCTCCTACCTCAGGCCCTTTGCACATTCTGTCTTTGTATTCTAGAATGTTCCTTCCATGGAGGGCTCCATCTTTTCATTCTGGTCTCTCAGCTCAGTGTTCACCTCAGCAGAAAGTCCTTCTGTGATCTTACTGACTAAGGAACATTAAACCCAGGCCTGTCCTCAGACACAACTGTATCACCAATATGGTTTCTTTTCTAATGCACGTACTTTTCAGGATTCACCATTGCTATTTACACATTTGTTTATTTTCAGTCTCTGTCCATAGAAATGTCATGGGAGACACATGTTTTTTCCTTGAACTTGTGGCTATTTTTCCCATCGGGCAATTGTCACCTAAGAAATGCTTAGTGAATGCATGTTCCATGAAGGAGGACAGACTGGATCTTAGAAAGCTTCTAGTGCGGTCACCAGATCCCACAGACGAGGCCTCCTGCTGTCCACTGAGAAGCTGGAATGTCCACAGGGTGGCCACAGGCACATGTGTGTGCCTTAAAACAACAACAAAAATCCCCCTGGAGAAGCTAAGCAGAAGGAGGATGTGCAATGTCTGTCACCGGGCTGGGAACATGGTGGGAGCCGTTTGCACCCTTCAAGGGCAGGCGCCTGAGGCTGTGGTCAGCTCCACAGGAGCAGCAAGGGCCTGGAGACCCCCCTGGGAGCCCCAGGGAGCAGCGCCTTCTGCATTGCCTGCCTGGGACGAAGCTGGGGCCAGGCAGTACCCTGCAGCGCTCCTCTGGCTGTGTGAGGGGGCAGCACATTCGCTCACCTCCCCAACGCCCTCCCAGCAACAAAGCAGGCGATGTGTTTGACCGGGGCTGTGGACCCAGCTGAGCTGACAGCATCGGGAGGCTTTCAGATGGAACAGTGGATCAAAATGAAAAAGTGGCCCTTCCTTTCACCCCGTGACAAGCCCGTGCGTATAAATCACAGCTTCCTGGGGAGGGCTTCTCGGCTCACAATCAACCGGGCAGCCTGGCTACCTCCGTCCCCGTCTGGACAAAGGGGCTGGGAATTTTCAAGGGGCCAGGAGCTTTTAAAGGCCCCTTGTAAAAATGAAACCCAGACACCATCCGGAGCACAACTACGGGGAGGGGGAGGGCAGCCTGGAGGATTTGCATTCGATTTGGTTGCACAGCTCAATAGAAACCGCGGGTTTCCTGAGAGAGCCAGGCTCCGCTTTCGGATTCTAAGAAAAGGAATTCAGAAATCTGCATTTGGTTGCAGAGACGTATGCTGATGATGATCTTTAAATGACTGCATCACTTTTTAATCACAACATATTCTGTTGCCAAATTAATAACCGTAACAGTAGCGGACAGCTCCTAGCAGGATAATAAGACGAGGACAGCAACAGGTAACAATGTCACCAAGTGTCCCCACAGCGCTGCCAGATGGTCAGATGAGAGAATGTCTCTGCCCCTGCCCCCCAGGCCCCTCGCCGCCCCTGCAGCTCCTATGTCTGTGGCGTGGGCAATGTGACCCACAGATGCTTCACAGCGCTCCCCTGACCAGAGGTCACTGACAGGCAGGACAGTGACAGGAGCAGGCCAGCAGCTCCAGCAGGAACCTCCCTGGCATCCGCCTCATGTCCTCCCTCTCACACCCTCCTGGGGCTTGAGTCTCTACCCTCCATTACTCAGTACTGGGCACCATGTGGGGCCACCCAGAGCCCCCACGTGGGGACACCCAGCTACACTCAGCTGTGGGTAGGTGAGCAGTGCCCATGGCTGGGGATGCACTTCCGCCAGCCCTCTTTCCAAGAGCAAACTTGGGAGGCCACGTGGAGGTACATGGCCTGAGAGACCCTGGGCACGGGTCCTCCCCAGCATCCCACAACGCTATTGGTGGAGGCAGAGGTGGTGGCCCTTCACAGTGGTCCCTGGCCTCCCTCTGTGGACCGGAGTGCTGGGGGCAGGGCAGAGGTGGGGAGAGGAAAGGGTGAGGTCATTTGGGGGAAGCACCCCTCCCTTAGACTCTACCAGAAACTGTCTACAGAGCCAGGCAGCATGTGCGTGCGTGCGTGTGTGCGTGTGTTTGTGTGGCGGGGCCGAGGGGGGCTCTAATTTTTAAACATCGCAAACTAATTCCAAATTCCAGCGTTTGAAGCACAGTCCCGGGTAGATCCTGGATTGGAACCCGGCTTGGCCATCACTGTCTCGGGACTTGGTGGCTTCGTCCCTCCTCCAGCCAGGAGATCCCCCAACTCTGCTCATGCCTTCCCCTCCCCTCAGAGGAAGCCGATGCCACTGCGCTGCCTCTCACGGGGTCCTGCCGCCCCTGCCAGGGCAGCTGCGTCCTCTGCAGGCAGTGACGTCCTGAGTTGCAGAACTGAGACATGCAGGTGTCCAGCAGCCCCCCCCCAAGGATGAGGTTCTCAAGTGAGGGACCCTGTCTTGCTGCTCATCCCCATCTCCCCAAAGCCCAGCAGAGTGTGGCCATGTGGTGAACGCTCCAGCCCAGGCTCAGCCCACCCTGCGGATGGATCAAGGCCAACCGTTACCAAGGGCGGCTGGCCAAGCCTGCTGTAGATGGGTTTCCAGACCCATCCCGGGAAACAAATGCAAGAAGGGTGCACCTCAAACAGAAAGGGCACATTGCGGAAAACAGTTGATGTGGGGTGGCCGGGGGACTTGGACCGGGACTTTTTTTTGAAAAGTGAACAGTTAATATGATTACATTTGATCTGTGTTTTAACAAGATGTGGGTTTTAATTAAAACCACGTGGCCACTTTTAGAACATGCAGAAAATGCAATAGATGTTATTTTGTTGATGAAATGGCAACTTTTTCCTACAAAGCTGAGACTTACACATTTCTTATAAATTGGTCTTTATTTATATGTTACTTTGGCAGCTCAAACATAAACATGAATTTTGTTTTTGGCAAAGGGCTTAAAACATCCCATCCATTTCCCAATGCCTCCTCTTAGTCCTAACATATCCAAACTGTCCCCTGTTCTCTGGTGCTGGGCACCGTGCAATGTCACGGGACGCGCACTTTGCCATATTTTCAGTGCTTGGCGTGTAGTCGAGGCATGGACTTCAGGAAGTCCCACATCACTTGCAAGATTTGCAAACCTATTTGGTAAACATGGTGCCATTTTGCATTATACTGGTGGATCTTTCCAGTCCTCCCAAATTAGGGAAAGAAAAAGAAAACTGTCATCACGTGACCACAGCAGCTAACTGGCTTTGAAACCAGTCAAAGCACAAAGGAATCTTTCCAGGCAATCAGATAGCAAGTGTCCAGCTACTGAGGGCCCCTCCTGCTAGGCGAGAGGACCCGTGGGGGATGAGGCACTCTGCCCAGCATCCCTTCTCCAGGTCACATTGAGTCTCTTGGTGGAGTGGCAGGCACTATTCCCTTGGTGCCCAGAGTGACCTGTGTCTAGTCTGTCTTCAGGAAAGGCACACAGGGTGCCTGCACCGAGCCCATGGCCATCCTTTCCTAACCCTGGCCTTTCGCGAGCTAGGAGGTAATGGGAACAGGGGCACAGCTGGGTAGGAGGAATGACTGCTGGTGTTCTGGAGCACAGGAGGTGACTGGTTGGCAGCAAGTGTGTTTCAAAATAGCGCATGGAGAGGATTTGAATTCTTCCAACACAAAGAAATGATAAATGTCTGAGGGGCCAGCTACACCAACAGCCCTGATCTGATGACTCTATGTCCTACACATGTGTTGAAATGTCACACGGTACCCCATACACACGTACAATTACTATATGACACTTAAGAAGAAAAAGCATATATATTTAATAACAAGAGCATGGAGTCCTTGGGGACAGCAGAGATAGGTGGCAGCGGTCCCGTCTCCTCTTGTGGAGGAACAGGGCAGCCAGATCTCCGGCCCTCACCTGCCGGCTCCAGGGTTGCCCGCCAGCTCCCTGGTCTTCACATTTAGGTGTGAGCCTCACAAGGCTCAGCCCTGCTGGAACAGCACAGCCTCATGATTCTGGACCTTTCTGTGGCTCACATTTTTTTCCTAATGGCGAGAAAGGCGGCCTTGCTCGCTAAGGAGGAATGTGTAGAGAAAAGAGCTCACCAGCAACCCCCCCAGGCACGGACGGCCGCATATCAAATGCCTTCCACCTGCATCCACTGTGAAGCGTCCAGTGCTCAGGGATTGGAAGCACATGGCCCCCACCTCCTCTGAGGCGCTGGGCATAAAATAAGAATTAAAAGGAAAAGGAGTTTGGAAAAATATGTTTCAAGTTTGCACAGCCTCAAATGCTCAAAAACGGTTCAAGATGTGGCCATCAAGCCCAGCAATTGCCACGTATTTTCTCTTTCTGATGACGACAGGCTGGCAGACCGCCAGTGAGGACGCTCCTGGGTGGGGAAGCCTGGACCTCAAAGGCTTGCTCTTGCCCAGGTTGAAGAGTTCCAGGGCTGGGCAGGCACCTTCAGTCTCTCTGTTCCCCACCACTGTGAGATTCTCTGCACAGATGCAAAGGCGTCCTTGGAACCTCTGGCCACTGCCTGGGCAACAGCACATGGAGTCCCTGGAGTCTGCAAGGGATCCCCCACGTCTCTCCTCCTGACAAACATCACAGTCTCAGTTACACCACCACCTCTCTGCTTCACAGCAGCACAGCTGTAAGACAATGGGAATCTTCTGGTCCACCTTGGCCAGCCCTTGGAGTTCCAGATGACGGGACTCAGGCCCACGGAGCAAGATGAAGTCTGGGGGAGTCATCGGGTCAACTGGGGATCATGAGTGACAAGCTGCTGTGCTCACTTCCCCCCACCCTGCTCCTGCACTGTGGATTTCATACATGCAAAGATTCTTGGACTCCTGGGTCCTCAACACCGCAAGCAGTGCTAGGCTCTTAGTAGGAGTCCACCAATATTGTCACTTGAGTGACCCATAGGTCACATGTAGGCTGACCATGAGACCGTCCTGGCTTGTAAGCCGAGGCTGTGGATGCAGAACAGGAATGTGCAGCGTGCCCTGGCAGAGCCGGGGCCGAGCCGGGGCCACCAGAGGACTGGCAGGAAGCTGAGGGAGCGGACAGAGAATGTGCAGGGGAAGCGCCACTGGACCAAGGCTGGCACCGGCGAGAGTCTTTAGGGGCATCGCCTCTGAGTTATTCAGCTCCAAGAACCTTGCTCGGGCCCAAACTCCAAGCTGAGGGCACCCAACAAGCTGCTGTTCCCCACTCATTCCAGGTTGGCCCGTGTTTTGTGGCTCAGGCTGACACACACCCCGGGAAGTCCAAGAACTCCAGATCCTATGGACGAGCAGCTCCCTCGAGGACACAGAGCCTTTCTCATCTGGCACATGTGGGCAGGTGTTGAAATTTAAATTAATTAAAATTAAATAAAGTTAAAACCCAGTTCTTGAGTCTCACTAGGCTCATCGTGAGTGTCCGTGGGTCACGTGTGACTTGTGGCTTCCCTATTGGGCACAGTGGAATGTTCCCCCCATCCCACCAGCTCCTCTGGCTCTCTGCTCTGGTCCAGTTCAGGCTCCTCCGATAGCGGCTCTTCCGTGGCCCTGGCTTGTGTGTGCGCCTGGCCTGCCTCAGCCCCGAGCCGCCTTCACACCCACGCTGGATTCTTCCCGTGGTCTAAGATCTGCTGGGCTACGGCCTGCTGGGCCCCCATAGCGACGAGCAGAGCGCCAGCACAGGACAGATCCTCAGGAAGTAGCCATGGAACAGCACACGCCTGTCACTCCACCCCACGGCCAGGATCACCACTCTACTTGCGATTTAACCGGATTTATTAAAACATTAAGACATCCTTCACTGCTAGTCTTCCTGGGTTTAAATTAATATTTTGCCTTCTCTGATATAAAACTTCAGCTCTCGTTAGCACGCTTCAAATCAGCTTCATCCTGCTATAGAGATTAACTAGCTGCTGTCCTCGAGAAAGCACCCACTGCGTCCCCGTCAGGCAGCACTGCTGGATGAGGACGGCCAGCACGGCCATCAGGGGAACCGTGGTGCTCCCCAGGCACCTGAGGTCTGCGGAGCTGCAGGTGCAAGTCCACCTCTCACGGGTCACTGTAGGAGGAGGACATGGCAGAGAGCACGCCCAGGGGCAGGGTCTTCGCTTGGTGTGATTTGGGGCAAGATCAAGGGGAGAACCCGCTAGCAGGTGTGAGGGCTTATTTTCTCACTTATCTGTAGCAAGCAACTCACGGAAGGTGAAGCTCTTTGAAAAGAGATGAAGGAGCCAGAAGGGCAAAGTGAGCAGGCTTGGAGCCCCGGGCCCTGCCACCTGGTGGCTCTTGTTTCTGAACCTCAGTTCTCAACCGAGGTGGGGACATGCTCACTGCCTGCTGCGGGGGCCTGGAGGGGCTGCTGTGAGCAGGCTTGGCCTGGCCTTGGGCACAGGGAGGCCCTCGTCACCACCCGCACCACTGGGAGAGCACGCCAGCTGTGCGCTCGTCCTGTGTCGGTTAGGAGAGAGCAGGGGGCAAACCCAGGGCAGTCTGCACGGGAGGCTCACCACACACCTTGGGGACCTGTGCCACAGCTCAGGTGCCCCCTCCTCCTGCCACGCCACGGCCCCACCCACCACATGGGCCTAACAGTAGTGCTACTGGAGGTGCCTGGCTTTGGGGCCACAGGGGCTCCCAAGGCCTCAGCCCCAGGCACACGCTCCTGCCGCATAAACATGGGGCCAGTCCCAGGCCCATTCCTGTGACCCCAGTGAGTGGCCACCACATGCAACTCCAGACACTCCTGCGTGTGGACTGGTGGACGGGTTCTCCGGGAAGCTCAGCTATACACACACACACGATTAGCGTAGAAATGGTCAGGACAGTGACGCTGCTTCCATTACTATTAGGATTGTCACCGTTTGTCCCGCAGTCCCCCTGTAGGATGCGATCCCCTCCCTGGGTTCTGGTCCTGGTGACAGGTACCTGCTGAGGGCATAAGGACACCTAGTGCTCGAGGTGCTTCTTATTTACAAAGCAGACTTGGCGAACCCACTTCCTGGAGGGGCTGCGATTCGGGGCCAACACCTTCCCCACCTTTATGTCCCGTTCATGGTGCTCACGATTTTACAGCCTGAGCTAGAGAGACCAGCCAGGGCTGGGTGCACTGGGCGCTGATGTGCAGCGTGGCAGCCCCGGGCTGGCCGGGTGTGTTCCTTCTTTCATCGGCAGGAACAGAGATGATGGGCAGAAGATGGGCAGAACAGAGATGAGGGGGCAGGGGCCCTTTGCATCTCTTGGATCCTCCTACTTAGCAATCTGACCACATTGGAACAGAACGTACCCGTGCCAGTGCCGGTGCTGGGGCTGGGGCCCAGCTGGGGGGCAACCTCTAGGAATCAACCTGAGCTGGCATTTAGGAAGCAGAGGGACTAAGGCCTGCAGTTGGGAGCAAGGGCAGCCAGGAGGACAGAGGCCCTGCTTCGGGGGCTCCTCATCTGGACTCTTATCTCTGAAGCAACCAACAGAGCTTCTTTATTTCAACACACTAAAGGACACATGGAGCTCAAACCCACTGCTCTTGAGAGCGAGAGACAGACAGACAGACGTGCTCTAGTTGTGTATTTAACCTGGGTTTCTTAGTGTCATATTTGAGATGTTGGATGTGTGTGTGTGAAGGAGAGAGGTCTAAAACCACATGTGGCTTTGAATGCAGGTGGGACCATCTCCTGTGCTTGTCCTGGGTAGGTGGGAGGACCTCTCTAGGTGCTGCGAGGATCCTGTAGTAGAAACACCACAGCAGCCCCCAGGACGGCTACCCAGGGACCCATTGGACAAGTGCAAGACTCATCAGGGGGCCAGACATGGCATGAGGTCTCTGGCGCGGGCAGAGCCTGGAACGTCACCTCATGGTTCATTACAAGAATTAGCGGTGGGTCACTTGGCGCTCCAGAGTTAGGACTGGTCAGCAGCAAGCCTGTTTTCCCATGAAAGCAGGAAGCTTGTTCTGCTCTGGAAGGTGCTGGCCCTACTTGGAGGCCGACCCTCCTGCCCCACCAGCCTGCTGTGTTTCCGGGCAAAGCTGAGCTAGGGGTCTGCGTCTGTCCACTCCGTAGTCTTGATGCACAGCTCCTCCGAGCCAGCCCTGCCGCTCAGCTTCTATAGTCTTGAAAGAGGCAGTTTCCTCGTGATGTGGCCCCACATGCAAGCTATGTATTTGGTTAAAGGGGCCACGGGGGGAGGGGGCAGGGGGCAGTAGAGATGGTGGAGTGAGATGGACATCATAGCCCAGCTTCATGCATGACTGCATATGATGTGACTCTACATCACGTACAACCAGAGAAATGAAAAGTTGTGCTCCATCTGTGCACAGTGAATCAGAATGCATTCTGCTGCCATGTCTACCTAAGTAGAATAAATAAATAAATAAGATTTAAAGAATAACAAAGTACACCGTAGCAGAAGGCCATGGCGGGATGGAGGCCAGAGCATGGGGAGGCTGCCGGTGACACAGGGTGCCAGAAGATTCTCGCCCAGCAGATGCTTGTAGGTCAGGAGGCACAGCCCTGGGGAGGAGCCCTGCAGGCAGAGGTGGGCTAAGGCTGGTGGGAGCAGTTGGCCTGAGGCACCCAGGGAAGTCCAGAGGCCAGGCCAGAAAGAGGGAAGAGGCTGGGTGGGGTGGGGAAGACCACAGGCCTGCCTGAGGGGACCTAAGAATTCAGGCCCTTATTTTGAGGAGAGCCATGGAGGGTGTCAGGCAGAGGGTGGCCCTCGCTCCCCACCAAGCCTCTGAGTCGGGGATCCGTGCTCCATAGGGCTCAGGGCACCCAAACCGGTGGACAGACTGACTTCTGGGACATCAGCCACACCACCAGAAAGGGCAGAACCACTCTGCTGTTTCTAAATTCAGGTGGTGGTGGTGGTGGTGGGCCTGAGGCAGATGTG
>PVHX01014952.1:0-48470 GCA_004024805.1 Geosciurus inauris | reverse complement strand
GCAATGAGCTCACTGTAGCCAGACCTATCAATAACCTAAAGGTCAACTGGGCCCATGGTAGCCAGACCTATGAGTCTAAAGGCCCACTGACCACCCAGTGACTTCACCCATCCCCATCCAATCCTACTGCTGTTCCCCCTGCGCGCGTTTTCCCTTACCCAATCATGTAACGCCAAGGCATGTACTCCCCTGCTTGCGACTGTAACCCATAAAAGTCCCTGCTCCCCTAGACCCGGGGCCGCGCTTCCTAACCTGCTGCATCGGTGTGGGTTGGCGGACCCTACTCGAGTTTGAATTAAAGACCCTTTTGTGATTAATTGGAATCGGACTCCTGGTGGTCTCTGGTGGTCTCGAGTCTGGGCATTACATTATCAAGATTACAAAAAAGAAAGCAGGCCTAGGTAGTGCTCACCTGTAATTCTAGCTACTTGGAAGGCTGAGGCAGGAGGACGGCAAATTTGAGGCCAGTCTGAGCAACAAAATGAGATCCTTTCTCAAAATAAAAAACAAAATAAAATAAAATAAAATAAAAAGCGATGGGGATATAGCTTAGTGGTTGAGTGCTTGCCTAGCCTATGTAAGGCCCCGAATTTGAGCCCCAATACCATTTAGAAAAAAAAAAATTACCAGGAAGACATTGAAGTCTTCCAACACTAACCAAATTATTTTAATACAGGGCTTCACTTGTACATTCTACTTAGATTCACATCTTTACACTTATTTCCTCAGCAGAATGAAATCAATATAAATTTTAAGTAAAAATATAAAAGCTACGTATCACAATTTTTTCAGTTAGTCTCAGATGTGGAAGTTATATCATTAGGAAAACCTATAAGGAACTACTGAAGGAAACTCCATTTACATAATATGGTACATATACTCAAAATTTTTCCCTACTGATATTGTACTGCATAAGTGCAATAAAGTAGTACCATAGTAAACCAGTCAACTCCCTACTCAATACTTATAACTAAAAATATGACTGCTTAAAGGTTTGAGTCCAATAAAAAGGTAATTTGGATGTTGCTTTGAAAAGTTTGTAGGTCTTGATCTAATTTCACCTAAAGTCAATCTAGATATACTATGACTAAAGACAAAAAGTCATAGGTCACTTGAAATTCATGTTTGTATAATTAATTTAACAAGATGTTTCACAACTGGTCCACTGACTTTAAAAAATCTGTTTCCAAATTTATTATATGTAGAAACAAATTTCATTTCTTAGAATTGTTAAGCTTTCTGCCTTAATGTACTGGAGGAAGTTTGTTTACTCAAAAATTTTGTGGTCTTATTTGCTTCTTGTTTATCTGTTTACAGCTCAACTAAAGTAGAGGAGAGAGACTGTATCTTTGTATTTTATGAGGTCTTTTGCAAAGTGTCCTAACATATTATGTAATAGTATATAATTATTAAATTATAGAGCATGAACTATAGTACTCCTCAGCCCTGCATACACTCTAGAACCATCTGGGGAACTCTGGGGGAAAAAACAAGAAGTAAAAAAACCACCAACCTCTCAGCTAAATCCCAAGCCCATCAAATTAGAACCTAGGGACAGGCCCCAGCACTAGCATATTCTCAAAGTGCCCCCTAATGCATTAGCAGGTTAGAACCACAGACTTAGGGAGACAGAAGCCTAATTTACATTTGAGTCAACAGAGAAAATGAGGGCTCAGTTCTGTCCCTCAGCAAAGCTGGCATCTCTCCCTTGCCCCATGCAATTGCAATTCCAATTCCCTCTCACTCTGTTCATTCAAGGAGATAAAGGAGGGGAATACATCCTACATGGGTGCAGCCTTGCTAACCTCTGAGGAACCAAAATGCTGCTGGATTACCAGGTAGACTAGAATTATGTAAAATGAATGTGAAAGTTCTGTTAATTCTATCCATTAGACAAACAACTTCAAATTTCTTAACGGGAAAAAAAGCAATTTTACTGCATAATGAAGTTAACTGAAAAATCCTGGCATACTTCCTTTAGAATTTAAAGGTCAAGAGTAAAAACACAAAAATCACTAAATAAGTTAAATGTATATGAGTTTTTCTGGATAACACCACATGGGTAAGGAGACAGTCACAGGATAAATTACTTTTTGAAAAACATTTTTTTTTTAAGATTTGGTATATTTCTTTTGTAAGGACAAGGAGTAAACATAACAAGCACATGCTGAAAACCTATTTGATTTTTCTCATTGTTGTTCTAATTAAAGCCTTCAGTCCTGTACAGAATTAAAGTTCCTTACTTTCCTTCATTCCCTGGAATGTAGATTTTCAACATACGTAGCTAAGTTTCCACTTCTAAATAAAGGAAACAAAACAGATGAAGAGATTGTTTTTAAAAGTTTCAAATTAAAAGTGGATACTCTAACTTAAGTATGTATACATGGTTTTGTTTCCCAGGATGAAAAATGTGTAATAGGAAAGAATCTTAAAAATAACCCACTGCTTTCTGAAATCTGATTTATCATTTAAAGTAGAAAACAGGGGCTGGGGTTGTGGCTCAGTGGTAGAGTGCCTGCCTTGCATGCGTGAGGCACTGGGTTCGATCCTCAGCACCACATACAAAATACATAAATAAATAAAATAAAGGTTTGGAAAAAATTTTTAAAAATAAAAAATAAATAAAAAAATAAAATAAAGTAGAAAACAGAAAGTGAGACTAAATTACATATTTCAGTATCAATACTTAAAAGATAAAAATTTTTGCTGTGAATTACCAAATTGGTATTAAATCAAATGATTTTACAAAATAATTAGCTTAGTGGAAACTAGAAGTTCTTATGCCCTACTTTAAGCAGCACCTGCATATTCTGAAAAACATGATGAATTTCAGTTGTACTATAACCAACTCCTTTAACCTCTGTAATAGTGCTTGCCCAATTTCATTCTGCCCGCTCCAAAGTTACATTTAATATTTGGTCAACAATGTTGGTGAGTGTAGCAACAATAACCTAAATTATTCCTTTCATTTTATATCCTATGATTTTGTCGTTATTTTTCCTTATTTTTTCTATAACATAATAAGCTAATTCATGCCTTTGTCTTCGTTTTGGAAGGAATTTATGCCAACATCTATGTAATACCCTTTCCTAATTTAAAATAACTATGAGGTTGCACACTACAATAGTAAATTTGTAATCAACTTAAAGATAATGTGTTAAAAGTACAATTAAATATGTCATAACAGAAGAAAACCCTGGTAATTACAAACAGTGCCATGCGTGCTGGGTTTTTAAACGGTAGTACAAAACTATGAAAAATCGCCACCCAGTGATTCAAATGAAAACTGCAATTTGTTTTTGTGTAAAATGAGCACCCTGGAGGATTACTTCAACTTCATTCCTGAATGAAGGAACAGCTATTAAATCCTTAAGTGAATACAAACTGGTAACAAGGGAAAGGATGTTTTTCTACTAGGTTTCTCCCATCCCATTCTTTTTTTTTTTTTTTTTTGGTACTGGGGATTAAACCCATCCCATTTTTATTCAGCATGCTGGACATTTTACAAAGGCTAAAAGCTTTGGAAATCTTAATAGGAAGAAAGGCTTTCCATCCAAATGTGTGCTGTTTGTGTAGGAATAGCCCAGATATTCCTATTATCAACAAAAGTTCCTGTGCTCTGCCTAGATCCTGAAATTTAAGTCATCATGAGTTGATTTTATCAACTCAGCAATGCCATCTAATAATTGTGATCCAAAACCTATTAGCACTAATCAAAACACTAACCTATGAAAAGGTATTCTCACATGGGAAAAAAATAGTTCTTTTATAGATTTAACAATATAATTGACTATCCTTTTCAGAAACAGGTTATAAAGGCCACATAAGGAGTTAATCTAACAAATTCTGTAGAGCCCATATTGATAAGAAACTGTTGCTATATTTTTTTCTGTCTTTACTTAGTTGTATCATGTAAGAGTCAATAAACATACAAAACCAATCAAATATACCCTATTTTCCTGTAATGTTCCTACTGTACATGATGCTCAATAAGTGAAAAGTTAGGTAGCTATATGCTCATCAAAATACATGTGTACACATACAGTGCTATGTTAATAATAAAAGTATCAAAAGTATTTCATATGTGCCATTCAACCTACTTGACACTTACCCAAATATTTTCATCAGTATGCCATCCTATCCTAAACAGACTTTTCCACACTTTTTTTTTTTTAAGTACCAGGGATTGAACTCAAGGGTGCTTAACACTCCGCCGCATCCCCAGCCCTTTTTACTTTTTTATTTTGAGACAGGGTCTCACTAGTTGCTTACAGCCTTATTAAATTGCTGAGGCTGGCTTCAAACCTGTGATCCTCCTGCCTCAGCCTCCCAAGCTACTGGAATTACAGGTATATGCCACCATAACCAGCTTACCTTACTATTTTTAAGGACAATTAATTAGATTTTTAATAATCTGTCAGGAATTTTATCACTAAATTCAGTTAAGTCCTTAACTGTTGAAGGATTTTTTTTTTATTAACTAAACAATGAATATCACCTTTCAAGGGTATTACTATTATCTGAAATATTTTTTTAATATATATTTTTTAGTTGTAGATGGACACAATATATTTATTTATTTATTTATTTATTTATTTATTTATATGTGGTGCTGAGGATCGAACCCAGTGACTCACGCAAGTGAGGCAAGTGCTCTACCAAAGAGCTACAGCCCCAGCCCCCTATCTGTAATATTTTAAAATTACTTAAAGTATTAGTAAAAATAATGAGGTAGCCAAAATAAGAGCCAAACTTTATGAATAGTAATACAACAGCAATGTTCTTTTATTAAAAATACAAAAAGAAATACTATTTTCTCTTTTAAATAGTAGAGAATACTATTTTTTGTTGTTGGGTTTTTTGTTTTTGTTTGTTTTCTAAAGAGTACTTAAAAATCTGGGCATAGTGGCACATACCTGTAATCCCAGCAACTTGGGAGGCTGAGGCAGGAGAATCGCAAGTTCAAAGCCAGCCTCAGCAATGGCGAGGAGCTAAGCAACTCAGTGAGACCTGTCTCTAATTAAAAAACAAAACAAAAACAAAAATCACAAAATAGGGCTGGAGATGTGGCTCAGTAGTCGAGTACCCCTGAGTTCAATCCTCAGTACCAAAAAAAAAAAAAATAAATAAGTAAATAAAAAGGGCTATTGAGTTAGAATTAAAACTGATGATATGGTGAAAACACTCAAAATCCTTCCTTCTAGCTTTTTTTTTTTAAATATTTATTTTTTATTTGTAGGCAGACAGAATATCTTTATTTTATTTTTATGTGGTGCTGAGGATCGAACCCAGTGCCTCACACGTGCTAGGCGAGCACGTGCCATAACCCCAGTCCTCCTTCTAGATTTTTGAAATATACAGTAGTATATTATTATCTGTAGCCTTCTTACATGGAAATTCATATCAGAACTTCTAACTCCTGTTTTTCTGTATCGGTTAAATTATTTTTAAAATTTAAATCTTTAAAATATGTGGCAATATGACATAAAACAACAACAACAATGAAACCACCAGCATGGATAGTCAAGTGATTAGAAGGATAGGCTCTGAAATCAGACTGCTTGGGCTATTTCCATTCTGCCACATGCTAGATAGAGAAACCTAGAAAAGTTAAGTCCTCATCTGTATGTAGAAATAGTACCACCTCACTCAAGGGCTTGTTTTAAGTATGTTACACACACTAACTCATTTAATTCCCCAATACCCCTATGGGAAAGGCACTGGTAACAGGCTTATTTTCTAGATAAGCTAAGTGACACCCAGGGAGGTTAAATAATTTGCCCAAGGTAGAAACTCAAAAAGTGGTGGAACCAGGGGGCTGGGATTGTAGCTCAGCGGTAGAGCGCTTACCTCGCATGCGTGAGGCCCTGGGTTCGAACCTCAGCACCACATACAAAGCAATATAATAAAGACATTGTGTCCATCTACAACTAAAAAAATATTTTTAAAAAAAAGTGGTGGAACCAGGATGTCAAATCAAGTAGTCTGACTCCAGAGTTGACCCTCTTCTCTGTACTATAGAGCCTCTGAGATGCTCCTGAGGAATAAGGGAGATGAAAAGAGAAAGAAAACAGAAGGGAGAGCCCAGAGACAATGCTGACTGGTATCATGAAAACTTCAGGAGATTAAGCACACAGAACAAGAGGTGCACATCCATTTTTCATGGAGAATAGTGAAGAGATGAAGCTGTGCATCTGGAAGGAAACAGGGCCAAACAGAGACAATCATTAGCAGAACTACAGTAATTCACATAAAAAACAACACCAAATGCCACTTCACTTGTTTGGTTAAACTTGTCTCTGAAATAGTCCCAAGTGGAAGGCAACAGAAATAAAAATAAAGAAGATGTACACCAAATTTTTAAAAAATTTTTTATTAGTTGTTGACAAATCATTTTATTTTGTATTTATTTGTATGTGGTGCTGAGAATCAAACCCAGTGCCTCATTCATGCTAGGCAAGCACTCTACCACTGAGCCACAACTCCAGCCCCTATACACCAAGATGATGTACAAGAGTACATACAATTTCAAATGCTTTCCCAGAGATGAAAATCAGTAAATGGAAAGGAGTTAGAGAGTTCAAACCCATGTGTCCTTTCTACAAAAGACAAAATCCTAAACAGAAGGGCTGATGAGGAAGAGACCCAACCAACACTACTTTTACTGAATGTGAAGTAGCAGACTCCAGATAGACTGGGTCACCTCAGTCTGACAGGAAGTAAGAAGCAGGCTCTCTGGAAAGGAAGGCCCTGAGGAACATCCCAGGGAGAGGACCATGAGAGACAGGGTTTCACTAATTTGCTGAGACTGGCCTCAGCCTCCCAAGTTACTGGGATTACAGGTGTTCACCACCACACTTGGTTAGTTTACAAATTTAATTAGAAGTATACAGCCAAATCAATGTGTAAGAAGAGTCTAATTTGATAACACTATTCCATGTAACTGCTGAACTCTTTTTACAGACTTCACTTTTTATATTATACACATAAATTCATTCTGAAATTAGTAAGAAATATTTTAAAAACTAATCATAAGTATAAAGTAATTTTAAGGGAAAAACAATTCATCTAATTATGATTTTGTTTCTTAAAAAGACTTACCTAAGAGGACGAATCCATCTGCTTCTGTCTCTGGAACTGAGGGTTTTTTAGATTCTGGAGGCTTCCTGAAGAAGTGAAACATTGCTGCTGCTGCTGCTACTACCTGAAACAGAAATACTATATAACATTAAACTCAGATGAAACTGTAAAACTCACAATAACTACTCACAATATAAAACTGTAAATACTGCAGTAACTACTCTTAGGAGTCATACTGCCAGACGTAGAACCATAAGTCTTCTCTAGATATCAGAAGCCAAAACTAGAAATTAAGGAACACAGACTTGCAGCTTAGAATAATGTGTGCCTTTAAATCTACAATGCAACCTCTCCTGATTTCTGAAGATTCAGAATATCCAAGGAATTGCTTCATACAAAACTAAAACCCATAGATAATGCCAGAATCTGGAAGATTTCACTAGCCATAAAACACTGGTTTTTTCATCCTGTGAGTAGCTAAAGCCTCATAAAACTAAGGCCACACATAAAAAGAAAGGAAGGTGCATCAAACAACCTCTGCCGTCGGTTAACTGATCAGACTCAAAGAGTATACAAATTATAAAATTGCAACCAACTTAAAATTCCCAGATCTTTGTGTTGGTGAAATCACTGCCCCCAACACACACACATACACACCCCCCTCCTACTCCCATCTTTGGAATGTACATCTTTGCACATTTAAGAAGGGCAAAACTTCTAGAATACAAGTGGGATGAAAGTTGAAGGGTGCTTGCAAGAACACGTTAGATTCTGAGCATAGTCCCTTATAAGGAGAAAAACATAAGAGAAGGCAAAGAAAGGAAGACTCCTGGTGGCAATATGCACCCCACATTTTAGTCTTCAAATATTCCACCCATACCAGAAAAATCAAGACTAGGTAAGATACAACCTGAGTGAAAGGCTTTTAGAAGCTGAGAATTTAATTGGGATTATGTAGGATCCCTGAACTGAGCGACAGATCCATTGGGTATTAACTTCAACGTAAGTGGGTAGAGGGAACATATTTGTTGACAGACAACATGGCTTTCAGATTCCACTTTTCAAAGGAACAAAAAATAAAGAAGAAAAACACCAGGCATGTGAAAAAAAAAAGAAAAAGAAAATATTCTAGTGAAGGAAAAAGGAACTGCTTCTGAAATCCTCAAAGAACAGGCTTGCTGGTCAAAAAAAGGTCTAAAAATAGTTTGGCACCCACTCTAGAGTATAAGAAGGCACAGCCTCCACGAAACTGGTGAAAAACAAGATTAGATGAAGTGCAAAAGGAAAAAATGAAGCAACAAGAAGTCAGATTTAAAAAGTAACTAAAAGAGAAACTGAGTCAAAGAAAATATGAAGTCAGAAAAGTACCATTTGATTTAAAAGCAGTTAAATAAGAAAAGAGTTCAAAATCAAAGACATAAAGGGTAGGAATGGAACCGCCATATGACCCAGCTATTGCACGTCTCCATTTATCCTAGAGAATTAAAGTCAGAATACTATAGTGATACATGCTTACCTGTGTTAAAAGCAGCATAATTTATAATAGCCAAGCACAAACGATCAGTCAAGGTGTCCTTCAACAGATGAATGGATAAAACTACTGTGACTAAAATACCTGACCAGAACAGTTAGAAGGGGAAAAGCATTAGTGGTTCATGGTTTCAGAGGTCTCAGTCCATAAATGTCTGATTCTATTGCTCTGGGCCCATGCCCAAAGGGCATGGGGTGGCAGGGAGCAGGGCAATGCTCACCTCATGGCAGCCAGGAAACAGCTAGAGAAAAAGGAAACAGCCACAGGCAAAATGAACCCTTCCAGCCACGTGCCATCTGCCTAGAGTTACCACCATCTAGTCCATTCAAACTAGGATGAATTGATGAGGTTACATCTCTCACTCTCCTCATCTCACCTCTAAACATTCCTACATATTACACCTCATATCCAAACCAGAAAGTATACATACACAATGCAGTTTCATTCAGCCATAAAGAAAAAAGCAATTATGTCATTTGCAGGAAAATTGATGGAACTAAAGAACATATGTTAAGCAAAATAAGCCAAACACAGAAAGTCGAGGGTCATTATGTTTTCTCTCACACATATGGAGAAAAATGAGAAGGAAAAAAAAAAAAAACCTGCAGGGTGGGGGTAAATCTCATGAAAATAGGAGGGACAGATTAGAAGAAGGGGATCATGAAGTGAGGAGCGGCAGGACAGGGAAGTTATCAGGGAACGCAACTGCCCAAATTATATTGTTATATTGTATACCTGTACAACTGTATGAAAATGAATCCCACTGTTATGTATAATTATGACACAAATAAATTTTTTTTAAAAACTCAAAGACTTTTTAGATTGGAAAAAGCAATCACTTTTTAGCTGCAAACACTTACAAAACTGAGAAGGCCTTTGAGGTACCAACAGCTGATTAAAACTCAACCTCAGTAAGGATCAAATCAAAGCCATCACACCTGATATTAAAATCTCAGCATAGACTAACACGGCCCTCAGTACATTCTTGTGCTTTAAATAACCTGGTTCAAGAAAGAGAGACTAAGGAGTAATCTCCAACTGGAAGCCTGATAGAGCCAAGGAAACATGCACAGAGGTATAAAAAAAAAAAAAAAGAAATACAGGAAACCTCAGAACTACATCAACCAAAAATTATAGATCTGGCTATTGTGACACCTGAAGCTGACAGCAGTCAAACAGAAAAGAAGCCAACAAAATTTTAAGAATTGTGCTGCAAAAATAACTATTAGTCTGGATTAAAAGAGGACTATGACTATTAAATATTTAGAACAACCAATGAATGACAGTTTTCTACAAACAAGAAGCTATAGAGAAAATTACTCAGCTTCCAAGGAGGGCTTATTCTCCCCTACTCACTTCAATTGTAACAAGAAGTTGCTGGTCCCAGCAGTTAGGGAGGCTGAGACAGGAGAATCGTGAATTCAAAGCCAGCCTCAACAACGGCGAGGCGCTAAGCAACTCAGTGAGACCCTGTCTCTACATAAAACACAAAATAGGGCTGGGGATGTGGCTCAGTGGTTGAGTACCCCTGAGTTCAATCTCCAGTACCCCCCCAAAAAAAAAGTTGCTGGAAAAAGAAAAAAACTCCAGGAGGATAGAGCTAATGGGCATGAAGAAGAATGGACAGAAGAATATGGACATAATTAAGGAATGTTCTCCAACCCAAGATGAGGGTTGCCCATAATGCCTGCCCAGTAGCAACCATCAAATTGCTATGACCCTGTGACTGATATATATCTCAGATTCTTCCCTTTTCTGAATGAAATTGTTTTGGGCAATTAACCTTCCCAGTTCCACTGTGGTGTGAGGGGATGAGGAGGATATATACCTTATCTGTTTGGTTCTGAAGTCTTCAGAGCAACAGTCACCACATGTGAACCTAATGAAGGGACTCTTGTATACCACCCAGAGATACTGGGCTTTGAGCTCGATGTTATGACTGAAGGGGCAATTTCAGAAAATGTTCTTGGAGAGATTTGGGTGGTGATGCCTATAGTAGGAAGTGATATGAACATACAGTGAACACACACACAAAAACCATGGGACCATTAGTGCAGTTCACCAGCTCTTTTTGTTGTTGTTGTTGCTTTTCGTTTAGTTTTGTCTGGGGGGTGGGGTACTGGGGACTGAACTCAAGGGCACTTGACCACTGAGCCACATCCCCAGCCCTATTTTGTGTTTTATTTAGAGACACTGTCTTATTGAGTTGCTTAGCACCTTGCTTTTGCTGAGGCTGGCTTCGAACTCATGATCCTCCTGCCACAGCCTCCTGAGCCACTGGGATTACAGGAGTGTGCCACCACACCCGGCTCCAGCCGGTGTTTATTTATGGAAGCAAAAATAAGGCAATTTCAGCTGGGCGCGGTGGCACAAGCCTGTAATCCCAGCACTTAGGGAGGCTGAGACAGGAGAATCGCAAGTTCAAAGCCAGCCTCAGCAACCTCAAGGCGCTAAGCAACTCAGTGAGACCCTGTCTCTACATAAAACAGAAAATAGGGCTGGGGATGTGGCTCAGTGGTCGAGTGCCTCTGAGTTCAATCCCCAGTACCAAAAAAAAAAAATTAAAAATTAAAAATAAATTTAAAAAATAAGGCAATTTTCAGCTGGGCGTGGTGGCACAAGCCTGTAATCCCAGCACTTAGGGAGGCTGAGACAGGAGAATCGCGAGTTCAAAGCCAGCCTCAGCAACGGCGAGGCGCTAAGCAACTCAGTGAGACCCTGTCTCTGCATACAACACAAAATAGGGCTGGGGATATGGCTCAGTGGTCGAGTGCCCTGAGTTCAATCCCTAGTACCCAAAAAAAAAGGCAATTTTCTACCTTCCCAGGAGTCAGGTGTGGCCACGTAACTTGCTTTGTTCATTGTGTCTCATGCTATTAGAGTGCTACAACAAGGAGTTATGTGGACACAGAAGGACAAGCCACTTAAAAAATGGTTCCCCTTCTAATATATAAATAACAGTGTTTGGATAGAAGGATATAAATTTCCAGTACTTTTTCATATCTGGCCAAAAAATAAAAATGGAACAAACATGGAAAACACAAAAATGATTCTGATAAGCTATTCTCCAACCCCAAAAGTTTAGATATATTTTCAGGAAAGTCAGACCAAACTCAGCTGTAGTGCAAGAGAGCATCTTGTTTTGTTTGATTTCATTTTGTGATGCTGAGGTTTGGACCTGGGACCTTGTGCATGCTAGGCAAGTGCTCTACCACTAAGCTACACCCCTAGCCCAAGAATCTCTTTTTTTCTGGGTGTGGTAGTACACACCTGTATTCCCAGGCTGAGTCAGGAGGATCACAAGTTTAAGACCCTGTCTCAAAATAGTAGTAGAGCACCTGCCTAGTATGTGCTAGGCCATGGCTTCAATCTCCAATACTGCAAAAAAAGAAAAAAAAATTTTAAATATATTTTGTATAGAAGTTATAACTTATGTAATTAAGTAAAACAGTTATATTTTTCATGATCTAAAACATCTAAAATATTTAAACAAAATGCAGTTGCAGCAATTTGTTAGATACTATGACTTACTGGCAAAGCATAACATTTCAATCTGTTCCTCCAGAACATCAGAACCTTATAGAATCCCAAACACATTAGAGAAAGAGGGATAATTTAGGTTCCAAGAGTCCAGAAACTTCCAGGCATGGAAGAAACGAATTAGGAATAAGACAAAGGGATCAGAGACCATGCAAAAGAACTGGAATGGTATGAGAATAACTTTGTTACAATATCTGATGGAAACAGCTTTGAAATTGTTACAGAAGTATCAATCACCCTTCCACCTACCACTCCAACAACCTGACCATACTTTGAAGACATTTACCTTAACTCCTTTCTCAACTACAGTTCATTTCAAAACGTGTTTTTTCATGGAAACATGGTTCCAATTTTACAATGCAAGTCCTGGGACTCCTCTATATTACCTATACTTCTACTGACATCTAATGATTCATCCCATTAAGCACCTAAAGTCTGTCTAACCATATACCTTAGAATAACCTCTCCATGCATGAAAAGGCCATGTGCTAAGACACTAAATCTGCACCTGAATTATCTTTATCCCATTATATTCTTTTCGTATCCTCAAAAACAAGTAGTATGTATAAAAATGTAACTTTGGGGGGGAGCAAGCAAAAATCATTCTAAGATCTGTCTGAGTGGTCACCAATCCAGTAGCCAGATTTAGTTCCTTTTCCTAAGACTAGTAACTGTAAAGGAAAAGGAAATAACTACAAATACCTTTGATATATTTTAGATTAGTACAATGTGTCAGGCACTATATACTAAAATGGCTTATATATGCTACCCTACTTCCTATAATCCTTACAACACTCTGCCATATATGCATAATTATTCACATTGTGTAAGTGAAAGAATTTAAGTAAATGTAGGTTAAGTATTACTCCATGTTTACATGGCAAGTAAACCGTAGGGCTAATTTTTTTTTTTTTAAGACATCTTCCTATGTTGCCCAAAGTGGCCATGAACTCTTGGGCTCAAGAGGTCCTCTTGTCTCAGGCTCCTGCATAGTGGGAACTTTCAAGTGCAGACCGCCACACCCAGCTAAAGCTTAATTTTAAATCAAGTCCTTTTGGTACCCAAACTGAATGCTTTTCATCAATAAAAGAACATAAACAAGAAATTCTTAAAATTTATGTGTTGGACTTTAATATTATTCAATATTAGTCACATGCATGTGATTAATTCAACTTCTATTAACCCATAATTTTTCAAGCTTTACCCATCTCTATATTCTGAAGACATTTACTAATTCCACAAAATCTTTTATTTACTTCATATTTACATTTTGTAAACATTAAGTGCTTGGTTGAACCTCTGATCTAGCACTATAGATGTGCAGCAATAGACTTATGTTTGTGGGGAACAAATTGCAACCTCAACACATGACGTTATCTGAGACAATTCTTAGCAAAACAGGATAATTTAAGAGTATTATCCCCAAAGTGAAGAAAGTCTCTGATAGTACTGCTGCTCTAAGCCTAGTATGGAAATCCCAACCAAGTACTCTTGCTTCTGAGGGACATGGCCTTGACAGTTGGATGACTTCTACGTAGAGTTCCTGAGCATGTTCTAGTCTCATTCCCTTCTTTACAATTTTCAGTACTTTTAAAATTGTCTATGAGCAAATTTTACATTTATAAGCAGGAAGAGATATCAAAATTTATTTAAAAATTCACTATTTGCTAGCAGCAACACTCTTGTATGGCTGAGTTAGAACTCAAACCAGAATGCTTCCCAAATCTCAAATACAGGTATCTTGGAGATACATGGGGTATGAAGAATTCACCTGCCCCAGCCACAGGGTAAAAGAAAATAGCAAATGACATATTTGCTAACAAACATATCCACAATATATAAAGAACTCTTGAAACCCAATAATGAAGTGAGACATGGTGGCACATTCTTATACTAGATACTAGAGAAGCTGAGGCAGGAAATCGAAAGTTCAAGGCCAATCTGAGCAACTTGGGAAAACCCTGTCTCAAAATAAAATTAAAGGGGGGGGAGCTGGGGATGAAGCTCAATGACAGAGCACTTGCCTAGTCCTGAGTTCAATCCCCAGTAACATGCACAAAAATAATAATAAACAATGGCAGAATAACTCAAAAAAACTGGGCAAGACTCATGTATTGAAAGCATGATCCTCAATGCAGGAAGGTTCAGAGTTAGGGCTTGGATTTGATCAGGAGGGCTCTGATCTCATCAGTGAAAATTAATCCACTGATGGCTGAGTAGATTACTAGAAGGTAGGACCTAGATGGATAAAGCGGGTCACTGGAAACATGCCCTAGAAGGATTTATCTTCTCCCCAGCTCCCCAAACCCTTCTTTCTAGATGCCATAAGCTGAGCAATTTTGTTCTGCCATACCCTTCTGCCATTGTTTTGCCTCACCTCAGGTCCAAAGACATGGCACTAACAATGGACTGAAACCATCAATCAAAATAAATCTTTCTTCCTCTAAGTTCTTGTCAGTCATTTTAGAAGCAATGAGAGAAAGCTGACTAACATACATGACAAGTGTTAGTGAAGATGTACACCAGAACTTTTGTACACTCGTGGCAGCAGTGTACAACCACTCTGGACAACAATTTGGTAGTTTCTTAAAAACAAACATATGCCTACCAAATTACTCAGTCCCTCTACATCTAGGTATTTACCTAAGAAAAGGAAAGCATATGTCCACCCTAGTACAAAAATCATGATAGCTTTTTTTGTAATAGCCACCCAAATGTTCAACAATAAGTATCTGGACAACTTTGGCATATTCATAATACCATTCAGCAATAAAAGAGAATGAAGTACTGATATATGCTACAACTTGTATGAATCTAAAATAAATAGGCTAAGTAAACAAAGTCAAAATAGAAGTTAAAACTGTATGATTTCATTCATATAAAGTTCTGGAATATGCAAACTAATGTATAGTGACAGAAAGTAATGTATAGTGATAGTGGTTGCCTCAGGAGGAGTAGAGATACCATAAGCAGGGACAAGAGAAAGAAATTTCAAACACAGTAAACTAATGGAGGTGATGGATATGTTTATCACTCTTTTAGTTTCAGCAGTGTACAAATGTGTCAAAACTCATCAGATTATACACTTTCATTATGTTCTGATAAATCTAATAAAGCTATTAAAATTCATTATTAGCATATTTAGATATGTTTTAGTTCACAATTAGCATACAACCTATTTAGATGTTTTAGTTCCTTAGCATATTTAGATGTTTTAGTTCATCATCATTAGCATATTTAGATATGTTTTAGTTCACAGTTACTCAGAAAATCGTCTCAAATTTCTTAAGCCCTTTGTGTGTTACAGATAAGTCTTTGTATAAGGAAACAAGATGCTTCTTTTCCCCATGTAATCAACACAAAACTGAAACATAAAAGGGCAGTGCATTTACTTTTAATGGTATACACAGACGCTTACATAGCAGCTTGCCTGCTACTGGACAGGACAGATGTTATTGCTCTGGGGTTGGGGACGGGCATGGTAGAGCACATAATATGTTCTTTTTCACTATTATTCCAACACTTCCTTTTTTAAAAATTTTTTTTAGTTGTAGATGGACATAATATCTTTATTTATTTTTATGTGGTACTGAGGATCAAACCCAGTGCCTCATGCATGCAAGGAAAGCGCTCTACCACTGAGCTACAATCCCACCCTGCAAGGCTTCCTTTTTAATTAATATCATTCATGTCAAAAAAATTAAGGCAACATAATTTTCTATTTTGATTATTTCTTTTTAATTTCACCAGAACACTAGTTAATGTATATCAAAAGGAGTGAAATTCTTGATAAACAGCAGACACAAGAGAATACATGTATCTGTATACGCACATATACACAATTTAATCTACAGATTGGTACTAATATTCAATAAATATGAATATTAGCATATTTTCAGCAGTATAAATTTTATACTGCTGAAAAATTTAAATTCTGAACAATATTTAATCTTCATCTTTTTGTGTAGTGGATGGAAATGTAAGAGCATGCAAGTAGAATACGAATTTAGATAAAAGTTTACTAAGTCCTCTTGATAGATACTAAAAATTGTATAAGATGTGGTCCATGCTTTTTGTAGCTTTAACCTTGAAGACAAGAATACATTATCTAAACCAGAACAAAATATTTCAGAAACATCACTGAGAATTAGAAGAACCCTAGTAGGATTTTAAATCATCTGAGTAGTAGAATCTAAATAAAAAAGGAGAAAAAGAAGGCCTTTCCTGTAGAAAGGAAAAATATGAACACGGTATAGGGTGTCTTGAGTTCAGCAAAGGGAGTAACCTCACCAGAGTCAAGGAACTACGTAGATATGCACTAGAAATCAAAATTGCAAAAGGAGGATAAAGACAAATTATGAGAGGATTAAAAATCAAGAAAATGTTAGATTATTCAGAGTGGCATATTATATTATGAATATTATTGTGTAGTACAGGTCTTGGGCAAAGAATGAATTTAAAACAAAATGCTGGAGTGACTGACTAAGGAGAGTGGAGTATCAAGCTGTTAAAAAGTAAGAGAAAAAAGGAAAGGGACTGGATTAAGATAGGACAAGTCTGGCTGGGGATACAGCTCAGTTGGTAGAGCACTTGGCTCGCATGCACAAGGCCCTGGGTTCAATCCCCAGCACCATCAAAAAAAAAAAAAAAAAAAAAAAAAAAAAAAAAAAAAAAAAAAAAAAAAAAAAAAAAAAAAAAAAAAAAAAAAAAAAAAAAAAAAAAAAAAAAAAAAAAAAAAAAAAGATAGGACAAGTCTGAATGAAAAAAGGAGGGAATGTATAGAAATTATACAGAGTATGGCCCAGTGACTCTCATATCTATGAAATAAAAATGGAAAAGATCTAGTAAAAGACAATTAAGTGTCAAGCCTGAGGGACCAATAAAAGTGATATGAATAAGGAAAGGAAAATAGGAAGTTTATTTTAAGAAAAAATAAACTGCATTTCAATCTGATTTTTCAACACTAACTGGAAATCCAACTAGTATATAAAAAAATCTCATTTTTAGATAAGAGCAACGAACTCACAAATTTTTTAAAATACTGTGCAGATTGAATAAATCCTATACAAACTAAATTTGGACTCAGATGGCAAAGTTTCAAACATAGGATAGGAATTTTTAATAGCCTAAATCTAACAAGGGTATTCCCCTAAGGAAAAATTTTAGTGTGCGCATCCTGGTCCTCTCCACTTGTGCTTGTTTTGGCTATTTTATAATTCTGTAGTGACAGAAAATAATTTGTTGATAACAGATGGTCATACAAATAGTTCCTGTCCCTAAACGTGTTTCTGGTAGAATGCATTAATTATCACCCTGGGGATACTTATTTCACATTCATTTATAAATTCAACATTTCTTACTTGACCACAGATGTGTGATGTTTTCAGTATAAAGGAATTTAAGAAAGTTTTCCATTGTTTACAGCTTTCTTCTATTGTAGTTTGATTCAAGGATATACTGAATGTAGAAGAATGGGCAGAGTACATGGTCTTGAATCATCCATGACAGGACTAATATTACTCTCAAGCAATATTTCAATAATAATTTTGCAGTTATAGGTTATATTCTCTGAAAACAACTTGAAATTCGGCTAATCTGCATGGCAGATGAAAGAACATAAACACCGAAAGTATAAAAGGACTCTAAGTCATATACCTAATATTTGGCCACCTCACATATGGAGTAGAAAATAATTTTAGTCTAGCACATTTAATAAAAAAGGCTTTCATTGAGCATTTATAATATGAATTTAGATTTTTTTCCTCACAATGTTTGAATATGTTTATAGACCCATACCCTATCTCCAAACATATTAATATTACTGTACAGTCACAAGCCTCTGGAAAAATCACTTCCCTTAACAATTTTCAAAAGAGAGTAACAAGTAACAAGGGTCTTGCTGGAAATCTGCTAACTTTTAAATTAGAAAACATCAGAATATTAAGGAATGAAGAAACAAATTATATGGATTAAGTTGTTCAGGGAACATATCAGAGAAAAGACTTTAACCCTGATACTCTACAATATTTTAGTAGATAAGAAATCTAAAAATCAGTTCTCTTTTAAAGCAGTTGTAGCTAAGTACAGTGACACATGCCTGTAATCCCAGCAACCCGAGAGGCTGAGACAAAAGGAATGTAAATTCAAGGCCAGCTTCAGCAACTTAGTGAGGACCTAAGCAACTTAGCAAGACCCTGTATTTTTTTTTAAACAGTAAGTTACTTTTTTTATAACTTTATTTTATTTATTTATATTTTTATGTGATGCTGAGTATCAGACCCAGTGCCTCACACGTGCTAGGCAAACCCTCTACCACTGAAACACAACCCTGGCCCACAAGTCTTAAAATTAAAAAAAAAAAAAAGCTGGAAATATGATTCAGTGGTTAAGCATCCCTGGATTAAATCCCCAGTGTCCCCCCAAAAATAAACCAGTTGTAGGAAACAGCTTATTCCCTCCTTAATTAATGAGTTCAGTAAAGTCTTTGACAGATTTTATGTTCATAAAACATGATTTTATCTTCTTTCAAAATTTATCTTTTAGTATCAGTTAAACTAACAATTAGGATTGGCCAAAGACTCTCCCCATTTTTCCATTCCACATGGCATTTTATTTTTGTAAATTTTTTATATGATGTAATGGGGAAAAGATAAAGGAAACAAGGAAAGACATTTAAACAGATGTCACAAAAGAACTCCACAAAATAGAAAACCAAAGTCATTAAAGTACTAACAATTTTATTTCTGATTTGTACAAGGACCAAATAAACAAATGAAAACAAATAAAAAATTAAACCTAGTTGTTTTTGTTTTTCAAACTGCAGGTCCCTCCCAACTGTACAGTGGAAGTAAACTCAATTTAGTGGGTCAAAAGCAGATTTTTTCCCCCCTCAGAGGGATCAGTCAAGACCAGATCTGAGAACATTATATATTTTAAGTAATGTTTTATGAACTTTTGCTTTTGGGTACATTTTCTGGGTCATGATATAAAATGTATTTTTTAGTTTGGGTTGGAGGTAAAAAGGCTTCCAAAGCCATTGATTACACTTGAGCACTCAGTTACCCCCTCAACATTTTTGCAAAGGTATGCACATCCATGTACTTCTTAAGTTAATATCTAAAACTTTCCATTGAAAAATATAAAGGAGAGGCTGGAGTTGTGGCTCAGTGGCAGAGTGCTTGCCTAGAATGTGTGAGGCACTGGGTTCGATTCTCAGTACTACATGTAAATAAATAAAATAAAGGTCCATTGAGAACTAAAAAAAATTTTAAAAAGATAAAAATATAAAGGATATAGTTTCTAGTACATTATAGTTTATATGTTGCAACAAAGCCATTATATCATTCGTTTAAATGTATCCAGTGCAATGAAATATAAATACTACATTTAAATACCATCAACCATTTTAAAAATATTTGAAATTGAACAAGTTCTTTTCTAACAGTAGAAAACGTTTCACTGTTCTTTATTTCTCTTGAATTCCTACTTCCACTCCACTTCCTCTGGAGTAGCATGCAAATACATTCAGAACACACAAGTATAGTTTTAGAGTATATACATACACAGATAAATACAAGCTGGTGGTGCCAACCTCACTTTTTTTTTTCCCCAAAAGGTTTCACATATTTATTACAAAACCAAAGATCATAGAAAAATAGAAATCAGATTACCAATTAAACATGCCCAGCTGTCCAGTAGTGACATTTGCAGCTTGATAGGGTATGATAGTGAACCTGATACAGCACATTTGCACTATCTTATGTGCAGCTCCTTATAAATCCAGCTTGGTTCTTCATGGTCTCCTCTCAAGATTTGTGCTTGATTTTATTACCAATATTCATCAGAATCCAATGGGAAATGGGACAAGTTTGCCTCTTCCCACCCACTCCCCTTGGCCAGGAATCACTTGATTCTGAAAGTCTTATGAGAAAGAACAGCAAGGAATGGAATGGTATCAACCTCACTTTTAGGAGAATCTGTGCTCCAATTTAACACTCCTACCCTTTTGTCATCTAAACAGAAAGAGTCTTCACGTGCACATATAACAACCATTAAAAATGGAAGATATGGGAGGCTGAGACAGGAGAATCACGAGTTCAAAGCCAGCCTCAGCAATGGCGAGGCGCTAAGCAACTCAGTGAGAGTCTGTCCCTACATAAAACACAAAATAGGGCTGGGGAGTGACTCAGTGGTCAAGCACCCCTCAGTTCAATCCCTGGTATCCCCCCAAAAAATGGAAGATATGTGATTTAATAAAATGTACTTCTCTAATATGACCTTATGGATGGTTTTAATCAACTGACAACTTAAACACATCACATGTTTTAGCCAAAACAGAATGTCTAAAATACTTGGAAAGTGGAATCTTGAACTGCAAATTGATTGCAGAGCATCAGACAAGAGCAAATTTTAGAAGAGTGCAAAGAAGCTATAGAGAATTTCACAGTGTATATATCATCAGGGGCTGAACTGGGACTTTTTTCTTCATCTTACAGGCTTTGTGTGTGTGTTCATGATCCTCATAGTTTATATTATTTTCTTCTTTTGCTTTATACTGAATTAAAGGCAGGAAAAGTTTTCCACAAATGGGACATGTTGATTTCAAACATGAATTCCTTAAATGTAAGAAATCCTAAAGAAGAGGACAGTTTACTTTCTTGCCACAACTGAGACTTCTAACAGTTTACTTTATCTACCATGTACAACAACCCAAGGGCTTCATTTACTATCTCAACTGCTAGCTACTTAGCATTTGTATGTAAAATATCTACCTCTAGGAGCTGTCTGGAATCAATGCTGTCACTATAATAGTAAATCCTGCTACCATGGAAAGGAAGGTATTGTCTGTAATTTTCTAAAATACTAACTCTAGCAGGATTGTTTCCTACAGTCATATGATAAAGCTGCCTTGCAAAACCACAAAACTGCCCAATAAAATTCAGAATAGAATCTTCCTACCTCTTGGATTCTTATTTTCATCACTGAATATAAATGGTCTCAGTAAGGTAAAAAAATCATCTAACAATTTTATTCTCCTTTATTACTCTGTAAATAAATACAAACCCCAAATTATCTACTAGAGAATCAGTTTTTATTTTATTGTTGCTCATGAATTTGGGAATTTTTAAAATAACTGTCCTATTATTTTCAGAGTCAAGAATGGTACCTGACAGTGACAGTAAAAACAATTATTGTCTTCCTCTATTACCCCTTATTCATAATATTTAAAAAACTGAAAATAATAATAATCTCCCACCCTCATTCTACTAATTTAGGGGCAAAAACAACTCCCACTACTTTGGACCAGGGTTTCTCAATCTTTTTACTCACAACACTTAGAACCAACAAATTCTTTTGGGGTAAGGGCAGTCCCATGCACCATAAAACACTTAACAGCATTCCTGCCCTCTAAATGTTCTCTGCCCAAGTCAGAACAACCCAAAATTTCTTCAGATATTGCCAAATGTTGCGAGGGACAAAACTTGAGAGCCCAGGCATTAGAGGAAATGGGCTCCTTCAGTATAAACCATAGGCAGTACTCTCTGAGTAAAGATGTTATCTAGGCCTGGAAGTATCAGACTTCACCTGTGGACTCCTCGAACACTGCCCTTTTCTTCTCTGTGAATACTAACATTGAGTAATATAGACAGGCCATAACCTACTCTTCTGTAGGTATGTGTAACTGCCTAGTATGTGATGCATCTCAGTCTGAAATACCTTAATTTCAAGAGATTTTATTTTAATATAAAACTTTCCCTCTTTAATACTGTATGTTACGGTTTAGATATTAGGTGTCCCCCAAATGCACATGAAGTAGTCATCTATGGAAAGACCTCTGAAACTGTGAGCCCTCTTTAAAATTGTTCTTGTCAGGACTTTTAGTCACAGAAGTAAAAAAGCTGACTAAAACACTGTATATGTGAAAATAATAATTTTTTTCTAAAAATGATGCTAAATATTGGGGGAAATATAGAAATTTTGCTGCCTTCTGAGAAATTATATATATAAAAAAATCACACAGTTTATCACCTGGTTCTCAAATAATTGACCAAGAAGGTAATTTACTACCTTTAGTGTCATGCTGATTCTTCTAAATTAATGATACAATGATACATTTTTATGTGTTATAAAAGTTACAAAACATCAATTGTACACAACTGTTAACAAGTCATTTAGCTGGGTAAAGACTACCTATGTACAACACTACCTACTTCATTCAATGTTGTGACCCAAGATGAAACAATATCCTTTAAAAAAGACTTTATACCACTCAAACAAAAATGTATTTCCCACATAAAATAAATGAGCTGAATTCACTTAAATATGTTCTTAATAATAATATCCTCTTAATAATAATGTCCTCCTATGGAAGAATGAATTCATCTGATGAGGTCATACCTCTTCACAACTCTCTATAGTACAAGGGAACCTAGAATGAATAGAGAAAGAAATATTATTCAGTGTGAGTCTTTAAAATGTTCTGCTCACTTTAATATTTTTACTACAAAAGAGGAATCAACACAACTTTCAAAAGGACTCCAGGAGCTGGGGTTGTAGCTCAGTGGCACAGCATTTGCTTAGCATGTGTAAGGTACTGGGTTTGATCCTCAGCACCGCATAAAAATAAATAAAATAAAGGAATTATGCCCACCTACACTAAAAAAAAAACTCCAAAAATTTCGCACTACAACTCTGCATCATTTGACTTTCACATAGCCTAACTGCATCATCGAAAGTCTTTACTTTGAGGCTGGGGTTGTGGCTCAGTGGTAGAGTACTTGCCTCGCATGTGGGAGGCACTGGGTTCGATCCTCAGCACCACATATAAATAAATGAATAAATAAAGGTCAATCAACAACTAAAAATATTTTTTTAAAAAGTCTTTACTTTGTCCCAACAAAGAAAAAAATTCTTTTTATATTCAGTCATTTATTCACTTTTTAATTCATTCAACTAATATTAAGAGCCAAACTCTTGCCAAGCACTGTGCTAAGCCCTTGGAAAAACAAAACCAAAGGTACTTTCTCCAAATTCAAGAACTGCTGCTGCCTTTTGTCCTATTTCTCTACAACCTATCATAGTGTTAATAGACATAACACAAGTTGGTGAGTTCTGCATAAAACCAGTATCAGTCATGCTAGTGACTAACAAGTTGCTAACAATCTAATCTAGTCAACTACTAGATTAGATTGTTACTAGTCAATCTACTGTAGCTACTAGTCAATCTACTGTAGCTCTCTCTCAACTTGCTTTAAATTCCTGAATAAACAAGAGTGCTGCCTGTTTTGCCTCTCAATTTTTCATCAAAATGCATGTAAAGAAACACAAAAACTAACAACAGTTGTCAACCAAAAATAAAAATAACAGATCATATGCTAAAGTATGAGTCAATTTCCTACAACCACATGATCAATGGAGACTGACCAAGAAGCAAATTGGCTAATTTCTGTACTTGACCACATGCTACAGCTGAAATTCTATCAAAGGAATGAATAAATAACCAAGTGAACACATAAACAAACTGAAGCAGGAGAACGAACCATGAAGAAGATGAGAAAGCATTTCATTTCATCCATCCTCAATTCCTGAGCCTAATTCTAAAATATAGGTGCTTTAACCACCAGTTGCTGGACACTATGCTGTACAGAAACTTTCTACAAAATCTGACAGAACTAGTTTTCCTCCCTTCCTCCTATCCCATCCCTCCCCCATGAGATCTCATTCCATCTCCATTCAGAAACCATAGCTTTTGGTCTAGGCAGGCAAGAGGAAGGAATGAGGAAGAAAATGATTTGTAACTGCCTAAGGAAGATCATGTAAAACAAAATCCAAGACA
Organism: Geosciurus inauris; assembly: GCA_004024805.1. NCBI lineage: Eukaryota > Metazoa > Chordata > Mammalia > Rodentia > Sciuridae > Geosciurus > Geosciurus inauris. The sequence continues at coordinate 24,483 of PVHX01014952.1, read as the reverse complement.
AGAAAAGTTCTATGAGCAGAGCACAAGAAGGTCTACTTTCAAGTTCAAAGAACTGCAAACCAATTCTAATTCTCCAACTCACTCAGAGACCTTTTACAATCTGAGCCACCCAAAGCCAATCATGGCCTAGCAGAGCTACACATGCTGAGTGCCTATTAGTCACCAAGAACTGGGTGAAACAACGAAATGTGTACATCCATCTGACTTCAAGGATTAGATACACAAACAAGAAGGTGCCAGCAATAAAAAGTTAAGTGAGGGAAACTAAAATTACCCTACTCATCCAGTCTCTCCTTCAATAAGAAATAACTAGAATGAGATCAAAATAAGGAAGGGAGAAAGAATATGAACCTAAGGACTATGAGGAAGAATATCTTTCTGATGTCATTTTCCATAAGAAATCGCTGAAAATGTAGAAAACATCTTATTAAACCTCAAATGGCTTTATGAGGATGTGATCTCTTACATTCAGATTGCTGAGCAGAACTGGGCAAAATATCACCCAGATCAGTTCAGGATTTCCAATCTCAGATAAGCCTACAACCCTTCTTCCTTCTTGGGAAGCAGCCTGAGATTTTAATTCCATCTCTTTACTAATTATCACCATGATATCCCACAAATACATGAAAACAATCTAGGCATCATACAGTTATTGAAGTCCTTAGTATAAGGATTTCATGTAAAGCACTGTGCTCAATACTTTATTACAAGATCTTATGTAATGCTTAGAACCTTGTAAGGCTTTAGTATCCCCCATATTAACAGAAATTGCATCTCTGAAAGGTTGAGTAATTTGTCCAAATCACTTAAGCAATAAACATTTAACCCAGGTCTATCTGCTCCAAAGTCTGTTTTCTTTATTCTGATATGCTGCCTCAATATCAGAGTCTAAATCATCCGCCCAAGTACCCATGAACCTCCTCCAATCTCTACCTGAGGAGAAAGAACAATGGTCCAGCCAGCTGCTAGAGACAGATCACCATGTAACCTCGATTTCACTTTCCCCCTTTACTTCATGTCCACCAATATTCTGTAATATAAGAACAAAGACTTGAAACCATGACAAAAGAATGAAAGACCATCAATCAGAACCAGATTTGTAAAAAGAACCAAATAGAACTTCTAGAAACAATTTTTTAAAAAAGTATTAAAATGAGAAAGAGAAAATGAGTCAACTGGGGGCTGGGATTGTAGCTCAGTGGTAGAGCGCTTGCCTCACATGCGTGAGGCCCTGGGTTCGATCCTCAACACCACATACAAAGCAATAAAATAAAGACATTGTGTTCATCTACAACTAAAAAAAAAAAAAAAAAAATCTTTAAAAAAAAGAAAAAGAAAATGAGTCAACTGCACAAAGAATTAGTGAAATGGAAGTCATGAAAAACTAACCAGAATTCAGCCATAGAACCAAAACCACTGGAACTATAAAACAGAGGTCAGGAAAAAGTAAGGTCCTTCTTAACACCTAATCAGTTTTAGAAGGAGTAAAACAGAATGGCAGGGAGACAATATTCAAAGGAATAATAATTGGAAATATCATAGGACTGATAAAGACAAGAACTATCAGATTCATAAAGGACAACATATTTAACAGCAAGGTAAATAAGAGGAATCCACATTAGAATAATTAGAACTGAAGAACACCAAAGACAAACTGAGTAGGATCAAGCAGATAGATACATAAAAGATTATAATGGAATTATAATTTAAATGAAAACAGATATTACAAGAGTAAAATATTATTACAGCAGTCTTGAGAAAAAATAGCTTCTGTTTAGAATTCTACACCAGAGGAAGATAGCAAAATTATCTTTTGAGAACTAGAATGAAATAAACTTATTCAGAAAAACAGTGTTTACTAACAAAGATTCTCACCAAAAGAACTTCTAAAGAAGATAGCACAAAAAGAAGGAAAGTAATCCAAGAAGGAAGTTTGAGATGTAAAAATAAATACTAAGTTAAAAAGAAATATATGAGTGATTCTAAGCAAATATTAACCACATAAAATAATTATAGTGTCTAATGTGTTGGTTACAAGAAATCAGGACAGAACTAAATCTCTAGCAGCATAAAAATTAGGAAAAGATAAATGGAGTTAGTTTTTTTACTTGACCCAGAGTAAAGAAACTTTAAACATTTAAGTTTAATAGGCATGTGTCTTCGTCCTTTCATATTGCTATAGCAAAATATCATAAATTGGGTAGTTTATAAACAATAGAAATTTATTTCTCCCAGTTCTACAGGCTGGAAACCAAGGGTCCAGTAGCTTCACTATCTGTTAAGGGCCCACTTTCTGTTTCATACATAGTTATCTTTCTATTCTAAGGGCACATGGCAGAGGGGGCAAGAATCATTACTGACACTCTTTTATAAGGATAGTAATTCCATCCCTGAGGGTTCTGCCTTCCTTACCTAATTAACTACCTAAGGTCTTTTAACTTATCCCCTAACACTATCACCTTGGAGATTAGGATTTCAGCACATGAATGTAGGGGAATACAAACATTCAGACCATAATAGCATATTAAGATTTGGAGAATGACCACTCAAAAACCACAAAAATAGAATTTATAACATTCAAAAAAATATAAAATAGAATTGAAGAAAAAAAGTAATAAAAAGTCAACGTGGGGCTGGGGCTATGGCTCAGCGGTTGAGCACTTGCCTCGCGTACGTGAGGCACTGGGTTCGATCCTCAGCACCACATAAAATAAAGACATTGTGTTCATCTACAACTAAACAAAATATTAAAAAAAAAAAAAAGTCAACGCAAGGAGAAAAAATAACAAAAGAAAGAACATGCATATAAGAACAAAATAACTTGTAAAAATGAATCCAGATACACCAATAACAACAATCAATGTAAATGGACAAAAGATAGAAAAGCCAAACCTTCAGTTTTATGCATTATTTACAAAAAAAGACATACCTAAAATATAAAGACACAGAAAAGGTGAAAGCTATCAGGCCGATATAGACACAGGGAACACAAGGGCCACACAGTAAAAACATTAAGTAAGACATATTAAAGAAATTTAAACAAGCAGAGAAGTAGCAGGTTGTTAATGATCCACCAACCATTCATGTTCTTATAGTATATCTAGGCAATTATGTCCTAATGAAAGCCTCCTGATTAAGTAAGTGACTTTGCTAAGAAGGAAGCTACTGGAGCCAACTTGTTCTGAGTTGAAACCTGCCAGACCAGCTCTCAGATAAGTCAGCAAGGAGATGAGGAAATGAGAAATCAAACCCCTGGGTCTTGCCTTTCCAAAGTAAAATACAAGATGGAAAAAGATACCAAACAAGAAATCCTAACGAGAAGAAAGCTGGTGTGTCTACAATAGTAGCAGACAAAATGAACTTTAAGGGGGGGTTCAAGATAGTGAATTAGAAGAAGACTGCATTCTTACTTGCTCCATGGCTTGGGATTCAAGAAGTGGAGTATTGTTCCACAGTGAGGTGGGTGAAAGGGGAATTTCACTAAAATTCAATATTGGACAGTCAATGTCATAGAGATCCAGAAATTCAGGTGCACTGAACAAAGAAGAAAGCCAAGCCGGCCGCGGCAACAGTGCTGGTTCACCACAGAGGGGAACACAATAAACAGTGAGAGACAGAGAAACACAATGAACAGATTAGATATGGAAAAACCTGAGATTAGAAAAGCAGCCTGAACTTGACTGATAGAGGCTGTACCTCTATGTATAAAAAGGTACTTGAAAAGTGCTCTGTTTCTCAACTGGCCAAGGTAGAGCTGAGGTGGGAGCCATCTTTGAAGTGGCCATGCTGCAACTTACTGCTGTAGGAGCTGGGAGATCAGAGCAAACATTGCCACACTGCTCTAGCAAAAGCCAGCCATGTAGCTGAGGGTGTACCTAGCAAAATGCAAGTAAATCAGGCATCCAGAAAATTATATCCAGAAGGATTCAAGTAAGAAAACAAAGGGAAGCCCAACTTGCATTTCCTTCAAATTTGGCATCTTGATATGATAAGTTGAAACTGGTTGGGAATCTCAATAGACAGGTGTAAATATACTCAGGGACCTAGCAGGCAGTAGTGTGTGTAGAAGACTGACTCCCCTACCCCACAAGTAGAATTCCTGAGAGGTTCCTGAGATCTAGACTCCCAGCAGACATCAACAACTTCCTGGCCCTTGGGGTGTGTTGATCTAATCTCTCCAGAGCAGATACAGCTCAATGAAGCCCCTAAGGGCTGATTAGACCTAAGCTCTAGCTAGAGGAACTTCCCTCACAGAACTCTGCAGCAGCCCACCCTGGGAGTGCACTGATCTGGGCTGTGCACACAAAACTCCAATGGACAGTAATTCCCATTCCATCCTATCTTATACTGGTGAGCAGGGAAGCTGAGTGCTATTCCAACCAACTTTAGTCTTACACTATTCCCAGGGGCAGCTTCATGATCAATACAAAAGGCAGAAGGGGTTAATAACCCCCAACCTCATCCCTCCCTTCTTCTTTTCCTCCTTCCCTCCCTCCATCCATCCATCTCTCTCTCTCTCAGCATATAGCCCAAGGAAAAATGGAAAGAAGGTCAGCTGGGCACAGGCAGTGACAATCCATTCTAGTAAACTATTTTGACCATTTCAGTGGACACAATTCTTTCATTTTTCATTAAGAATCTTGTGTTTGTGTGTGTGTGTGTGTGTTCTTGCTGTGATGATTGATTTATGGACATATTATAAGGAGTATATGCCACAGACATGCCTGGACATGCCGGGTACTCACTAAGTTGCTGGCCATAAGGAACAGCAGCCATTGACTTGCTTAGTCATGCCTGCTTGCAATTGATAAGGGGCTGTAAGGGGTACCTAACCATGGGCCTGCCTAGCAATGACTGGTTACAATCAATAGGGAGCTCAGCTCCTGCTGAGCGCAAAGAAAGGCCCAGTTGTAATTATACTATCTCACTAGACATAACCAATGGACATTGACTTTTACTGGGTGTAACCAATCACCAGCACACACCATGAACTTGGAACTGCATTTAAACTGCTTGTCCTGCCACATTGTGGGCTTTGCTCCAAGGACATCAGTGAGACTGGCCACCTTGCTGTCCATCCCTGAATCAACTCCACCATTCCCTGACGTCCAGCCGTCGGTTGAAGAGAACCACCAGACAAGGACAATGTCTGCTCTTTGGCTAAGAGAAGGCACCTGACATCAGAGTTATTCTGGGGCTTGTGGTTACCCTAGGATTGTGTGAATTTCTTGTAATGTTTAGTTGCCCTAGGATTATGTGAATTGCTAGTAGTGTTTAGTTGCCCTAAGATAGTGTAACTTACCTGTAGTGTTTAATTTATGTGCATTGAATGCTAGCTGGGGTGCTCCAGCACACCCAACACTTTTTGCATTAATTATATTTGATGATTGTTGTGATTAAATATACACTTGCATTTAAAGACAATCTGCCAAGTAATTATTTATTGTACATGCCACTCATGACACATATATACATATTTTTCCTCATTTTTACCAAATTTTAATGTAGTTATTTTTTCTTTTTCTTGTCTTTTGAAGGATAGGGTTTTTGGTTTGGTTTTATTTTTGTTTCTCTTGTTTCTCTTTCTCTTCTTTCTACTCTCACTAACAGCCAAATTTTCTTGATCTTTCTCCCTTTGTTTCTTTTTTCCCATTTTTCTTCTCCTCCTTTATATCCACCACCTGCTACATCTCTTCTGCATTCTCTCTGTTCACATTTTGAAAACTATAACCTCTTCTACCTTCCAGTCACATTCTCCTATCTCTTATCTGTACCTTTTAGAACTAATTGGTTTATGTAACTCTTGCTCCCTCTATTCATGTTGTTGTCATTATTACTGCTGTGGATGACACAGTTGACAGCTGCTGTTTGCTTCAAAGCCAGATCTAGTTCATGGTTATTTATTGTTTGTGCTGTTAACAATTGTTGACCCCATCATTCCTGTTTTCTGTGGTAATTAATGTTGTAGATGTCATAGTAGGAGGTGGGTATTTATTTTAATATATTGTTTGCATTGGTTGTTACTATTATTTGTTTTCCCCTATCATGTAAGATGCTGAGGACCTACAGGAACACTGCAAGTTCACAGGGTAGAGACTCTGCTGCTGAACTATACTCAGCTAAAAGACAGTGCACGTTGCTCCACAAATATTAACAGCTTTCTATCCCAGCTATACTTTAATACAAAGAAGAAAAATAACAAAAATCCAAACCAGTGACCAGGCCCCAAGAAGGAACAGCTGGGGTGGGCCTTCAGACCCACTCATAGGTATTCAATGCTTCAGCAAAAACAGAGAAAATTAAAACAGAGACTGTGGATACCACAACTGCAAGAAGGTCTCAATCTAGATCACTCTAGACACTTGGACAAGAGAAAGCCATGTGCTAAGAAGATCCACACATAAGAATGGAAGAAAAATCTATCCCAACAGATGCATAAAGTCCACCACAGAAATGCAAGAAATATAAAAAGCAAGGCAACATGACACCTCTAAAGTTCATAATTCACCAGCAACTGACTCCAAAAATATTGAAATTGACAAAGTATCACAAAAAGTATTCAAAAGAATGATTATAAAAATGATTGATGAATTCTAAGAGAACAAAGAAAATCAACTGAAGGAATTAAGAAAGTCAGTATAGGATATGAATAAGAAATTAAATAAAAAGTTAGAGATATTTTAAAAGAATCAAACAGAAATCTTGGAAATGAAAAACACAATAAGTCAAATAAAATGTTCAGTTCCAAGTCAGAGTAGACCATGATAATGACAGACTTTCATAGCTAGAAGACAAAGTGGCCACCCTTGAACATTCAGACAGTATTAAAGAGAATAACCATGATCAGAATATACAAAAACTCTGGGACATTAAGAAACCAGATTTAAGAATCACTGGAATTAAAGAATACTGTGAGACACAGGCTAATGGAGTGGAGAACCTCTTCAGAAAAATAACAACAGAAAAATTTCCAAATCTTGAGAATGAAACAGACATCCAGATACAGGAGGCATTCAAAACCCCAAATAGACAAGATTAAAACAACAACAAAAAACAAAAACAAACAACAAAAAAGCTCTCCATGACACATTATAATTAAAATGCCTTACATATAGAACAAGGATAGAGGCTTTTTAAAGCCTCAAGAGAAAAAACATCAGGTCACGTTTAGAGACGAGCCAATTAGAATTACTTATGATTTCACAGCACAAACTCTAAAAATCCAGAAGGGCCTGAAATGATATGTTCCAAGTCCTGAAAGAAAATAACTGTCATTCAAGACTGCTATATCCAGCAAAGTTTTCCTTCAAAATCAAAAGAGAAATAAAAATGTTCCAACATAAGCATAATCTAAAAGAATCCATGACTACACTACTATAGAACTTAAAGAAACCTCCCACACAGAAGAAATCAAAAACTAACCCCAAAGTTAAACAAATGAAAAAATCTCATTTCAAGAGTAGCTAAGCTAATGAGAATCAGCACCACATTAAACACAATAAATAAATCTAACTGGCAGGAATGCATAAACATCTCTCTATAATAACATTGAATATAAATGTTCCCAACTCTGCAATTAAAAGGCTGGCAGAATGGATTAAGAAACAAGACCCAACTATATATAGATTGCAAGAGACTCACCACCTCACATGCAAAGATAGACACAGACTGAAAGTGAAAGGATGTAAATGGAGCCCAAAAACAGAGGAGAAGCAACTCTCAAATCTGACAAAGCAGACTTCAAACCAAAATTAGTCAGAAGAGACAAAGAAGGTCTCTTCACACTAGTAAAGGGAACAATCAAACAAGAAGCTATAACAATAAATAATAATGTCCCAAACACAGGTGCAACCAGTTTCATAAAAGAAACACTACTCAAATTAAAGACTCAGATACACTCCAGTACAATAATATTGAGTGATTTCAACACACGTTTCTCACCATTAGATAGGTCACCCAGACATAAATTCAGTAAAGATTCTTTGGACCTGAAAAATATTATAAATCAAATGGATTTAACAGACATCTATAGAATATTTCATCCAAAACACCTAAATATACTTTCTTCTCAGCAGCTCATGGAATCTTCTCCTAAATTACACCACATTTTAGGCCACAAGGCAACTCTTAGCAAATACAAAAAAAAAAAAAAAAAAATGGTATAATTGCTACCATCTTATCAGATCATAATGGAATGCAACACCAAAAAACCCTACAGAAACACATGGAGTTTGACCAATACACTTTTGAGTGATAAACTGGTGATAGAAGAAATCATTGGAGAAATTTTTAAAATTTAGGCTCAAATGAGAATAATGTTATTAGTGGTATAACATACGAGAATCTCTAGAACAGTATGAAGGGAGTTCCAAGAGTAAGCTTTATAAGTGTCTACATAAGAAAATCAGGTAGATCCCACATAAACAACCTAATGATATATCTCAAGGCCCTTAAGAAATAAGAACAAATCAATTCCAAAACCAGTAGAAGGAAGGAAATAATTAAGATCAGAGCCAAAATCAATGAAATTGAGAAAAAAAATCACAAAGAATCAATGAAACAAAGAGTTGGTTCTTTGAAAAGATAAACAAGATTGATAAGTCCTTAGCCAAACTAATCAAAAGAAAAAAAAAGACTCAATAAAGTTAGAAATGAAAAAAGGGAAAATCACCACACATCACAGAAATCTGGCAGATCATTAGGGACTATTTTGAAAACTTATACTTTAATAAAATGGAAAACTTAGAAGAAAAGGATGCATTTCTAGATATGTAAAACCTGCCAAAATTGAATCAAGAAAACATAAAATCTAGACAGATCAATAACTAGTAATGAGAAAAAAGCAGTGATAAAAAGCCTTTCAACAACAACAATAAAAATCCCAGGACCAAATGGATTCACAGCTGAATTGTACCAGACATTTAAAGAAGAAATAATGCCAGTGTCCTTCAAATTGTATCATGGAATAGAAAGAGATGGAACATTTCCAAATTTACTTTATGAAGCCAGTATCACACCCATAAAAAAACAGGAAAAAACACAAGGAAAGAAAACTACAGACCAAATCCCTGAAGAACTTAGATACAAACATCCTTAATATTGGTGAATCATATCCAAGAACATATTAAAATTGTACATCATGACCAAGCTGATTTTATCTCAGAGTGGCAATTATGGTTTAACATATGCAGATCAATAAATGTAATTTATCACATAAGCAGAATTAAGACAAAAATCACTTAGTCCTCTCAATAGATGCAGAGAGTCTGACAAAATTCAGCACTCATCCATGATAAAAAAAAAAAAAAATTGAAGAAACCAAAGAAAGGAACTTGCCTCAATATCATAAAGGCTATATATGAAATACCCAAATCAACTTCATAGTAAATAGGGAAAAAGTGAAAGCATTTCCTTCTAAATATAGAATAAGACAAGGACGTCCACTCTCTAATTAGGAGTACCTAATTAATAAATAACTACAAATTCTGGCCAGAGCAATTATACAAGAGAAGGAAATAATAATTAGTAACAGACCATACAAAGCAATCACATTAGAAATTATTATTAAATCTATAAATTTTCAAATAAAAACAAATAAACCATGAGTCAAAGAAGAAATATGCTGGAACATGAAAAATATTTAGAACTTGATAATGAACACATACCTATGAAAATGCATGGGATACATTTAAAGCAGTAGTCACAGGTAAACATACCAAACTCAGGGTTTTACAGGCGAGTTGCAGCAGTCAACAAATAGACAATTCCAATTTTACACAAAATATTGGAGAACAAATGGAAGAAACACTTCATAATTCATAGCATAAGAATAACTCTGAAATCAGAATCTGACAAGGACTATACAAGAAAGAAAAACTACAAGCCAATGTCATTCATTTATATGAATGCCAAAATCTTAAAACAGCAGCAAATAAAACACAGAAATATATAATAAAAGACAATATATCATAACCACGTTGTGTTTCTTCCAGGAATGAAAGCATGGTTCAACATAGGAAAAAACATTGATTTCAATATCTCAAGACCACGAAACTGCATAGGAGCAAATTTGATAGCCAAAGTCTTATCAAATCAGAATAGACAAATTTCTTAACCTAACTAGCAGAACTCTAGGCTGGGAAGAACTTCCAGGAAGTTTCTGTAAAGGGAGCTAAATACCATGAATGGACATCCTTTTGCCAGGCCACTTCTCTGCTGCCAGGAATGTAGACTCGGTACTCGAAGGTCCAGTACTTAATCTTGGCCTATCAAGCAACCTTAATATGGAACTAGATTCTGAGCATACAAGAACTGAAAGACTAAAGATGCCTAGGTCCCTGATAGCTTAGTGACACCACCACATAAAGGCAGTGTTGCATGACTCCATTTTGACTTCTTTGAGAATAAGCCTTTGTGTATGTGTGATACTTTAATTTATGCATCCAAACTCCATCTTAATACTATTTCTTTTCAAAAGTACTAAAGTCTCTAGCTTTGGCAAGAAAACTAAATAAAATGTATAAGAATTATTAAGAAACAAAACTGTAATTATTCATATATGAAAAGAAAACTCAAAAGAATCTTTGAGAAAATTATTAGAAATAAAAGTTTAAGATGAATGGTTAAAGAAATGTGGTACATATACACAATGGAATATTACTCAGCCACAAAGAAGAATGAAATTATAGCATTTGCTGGTAAATGGATGGAACTGGAGAATATCATGCTCAGTGAAATAAGCCAATCCCAAAAAACCAAAGGCCGAATGTAATTCTCTCTGATATGGGGATGCAAACTCACAAAAAGGTGGAGAGGGGAATAAAGGATCACTGGATTAGAAAAAGGAGAATGAAGAGAAGAGAGGGAGGATGGGAATAGGAAAGACAGCAGAATGAATTAGACAAAACTTTCTTATGTTCTTATATAAACACACAATCAGTGTAACTCCCCATCATGTACAAACAAAAATGGGAAGTTATACTCCATGTATATATGATATGTCAAAATACATTCTACTGTCATACATAACTAAAAAGAACAAATAAACTTTTTAAAAGAAAGAAGAGTTTAGCAGGATGGCATTTCTATATACCAGCAGCCATTGGTTAAAATCTTTAATTAAAAAGTTATATTATTTATAGTAGTGTCAAAAACAAATTTCCCAGGAATACATCTAATCTAAAAGTCAAAGCTTTTAGTGAGAAAATTTTGAAAGTCTTTGGAAGGGGACTAAAATAGCTCAAGGATAGTAAGAGTTGTTGATATTACTTCTGAAAGAAATCCAAGGACTCAAGGTAATGTTGATCAAAATCACAAAGCAGAAAAAAAATTGCAACAGTTTTCCATGGGACTTTAAAAGCTAAATTTTAAATGGAATGGCAGAGACAGGAATAACTAAAACATACCTGAAGAATATCACCTCAGACATCAAATGCTATCATAAGGCTACATACAGTATTAAAGAAAATGTGTGGGCTCGGGGACAGAAAAAAAGACCAATAGAACAAAACTGATAGCCTAACAACAGATTCCACATGTATCTGTAAGCATAAAGTGACACTGGAGGTCAGTAACAAAATGATGATACAGTAGCCAGGCTTGGGAGCCTAAGACAGGAGAAATGCTCCAGTACTTTGGGAGGCTAAGACAGAAGAATCACGAGTTCAAAGTCAGACTCAGCAATGGTGAGGCACTAAGCAACTCAGTGAGATCCTGTCTCTAAATAAAAACACAAAAAATAGGGCTAGGGATGTGGCTCAGTGGTCTAGTGCCCCGAGTTCAATCCCTGGTACAAAACAACAACAACAACAAAAAACAACGGTGATACAGTAAATAAATGATGCTAGGCAAATTGAAATGAAAACAAAGAAACTGGATAACTGTCTGACAACATTCATAAAACTCAACTCTAGATAATGAAACATGAAAGCCTAAACTATAAAAAGTTTGGAAAAAATGTATCTTTAAGACTTTGATGGAAGAATGATTAAATGAGATTTTAAAAAATTCGGGGCTGGGGTTATGGCGCAGTGGTAGCGTGCTCGCCTAGCACGCGTGAGGCACTGGGTTCGATCCTCAGCACCACATAAAAATTAAAAAAAAAAATAAAGATATTCTGCCTACCTACAACTAAAAAATAAATATTTTTAAAAAATTCATCTTTTCAACTATATTAAACTTAAGAAAAAAATCTTAATTATATTAAAAGCAAGAGCTCTTTCTAGTCAAAAACAGGAAAGAAAGGAAGAGGAAAAAATGGACCAAAATACTGAAAAAACATTTTATTGCATTACTGTCCACATTAACATAAAAAGCTCTTGAAAGCCAGTTAGTAAAAAAGATCAGCCAGGCAAAACAATATTTTAAAAAACTGGCCAATAAATATTCAAAAAGATGCTCAACTTGATTAGGAATCAGGGAATACAAATTTAGATCACAAGAAGCCATTCCATTTCTACCAGACTGGAGAGGAAGAACTTTGAGAGCTGCCAAGAATATAGATCAACTGGAAGTCTCCTAAACGCCAGATAAAAGGATAAACTGACCCCACCATTTGGGGAAATCATTTGCTTTTACTAATAAAACTGAAGATCTACACTCTATGTTCCAGCAATTCTATTGCTATACATTGGTACAAGCACACAATACAAGATTACTCACAGCAGCAACAAAAAAGAACTACAATCAAAATGTCAGTCAATAATAGAATTAAATAGCAGAGGTAAGAAATCTACCTGCATTTATCACACTGGATCACTCTTAAAAAACAAGCCAATGAAACAAATCAGATATATAGATAATTCCATTTATATAAAAGTCAAATTGACAAAACTAAACAGTATACCTTTTATGCAACACAACTACATAGAAATCTTAGGAAGTTTAAAACAGACTGCAAGAGAGTGTTGTTAAAGAATGGCTGGAAGGGCCAGGTGCAGGGGCATACACTTGTAATCCCAGTACTTTGAGAGGCTGAGACAGGAGAATCCCGAGTTCAAAGCCAGCCTCAGCAATGGCAAGGCACTAAGTGACTCAGTGAGACCCTGTCTCTAAATACAAAAACAGGGCAGGGAATGTGGCTCAGTGGTCAAGTATCCCTGAGTGCAGTTCAAACCCCAGTACCAAATAAATAAATAAACAAAAAAGAATGGCTGGATGGGAGAACTTGACTGTGGAGTGCAAACCACTAAATGGTAAAGTTCCATTTCTTAAGCTGAATTAGAGGCTTACATAGGTTCATTTAAATTATCTCAAAACTATACATATCAGTTACATATACTCTTCTGTGGCATTATCTATTTCATAATAAATTTGAAGTGACTCCCAAAAATCCCAAATGCTGTTTAAAATTATCTCTCTCTTCATCTCTTTAAAAAAAATACTTAAAATTGATTCTTTAACTGTAATAAAGTAATATGTTATCTAGTATTTTAAGGACTAATGGTAAAAAAAAAAGTACTAGGAAACACATGTATAAGTACTCTATATATTGCATACCAAATTCCTTTGCAAAGAAATCCTTAAATGAAAAAGACCTTAAGGCTTTATGCAGAAATATAGACTTTAATGACTTACACTCATACAATTACCACTTTTATTTACACCAACTGTAAAGCACCCCACATTTGTCTAATGAAATCTTTTGAACTTTTTAGTTACTATTAAGACAATCATAGTAAGTGGTAAATGAACTCAGAGGGAAGCTATCATCTAAACATGGTATATCAGATTTTAATCATAAATTGTCACATGAAGTCTCAAAACACATCTCCTTTGCCTAAGGCAAATGTGGGACTAAATTGAAGACTCCAGCTAGGTATCTAAATTTGAATGACAATTCTGTGGCTTGGGGAAAATTCAAACTCAGTTTCCACAAAATTATAATACGCAATTAAGTTTTTTCCCCAATTTTTGCAGCACCATTTGATGGTAATTTTATGAGCACTCATTCTGAAATCTCTAGAGCAGGGCAAGTACCAATTCCAGCAGAAGAAATCCTTAAAATCAATATCCACCAGTTTCAAACCACACTATGAACCAGCAATACATTGAGAAACCCCCAAATATTTTTGAAACAGATTATCTTCCAGATCTCCAGGTCTCCCCTTTAGAAGGCTAAGGAGGAAGAGCGATGGTGGAAAGATTGCAGAGGGATTAAGAGAGTCCGTTAACCATATGATCAAAACGTAGTCGGGTGGGACCTTCCAAATCAATCAAACTCCCTCATTTTGAGGATGGAGAATGTAACTCAGGAAGAAACACACCCGCTCTAGTTTAATCAGCTAGTTAATCTTGTTACCTCTGGTCCTGTCCTGCGGCCTGCCCCATGCCCACCACAGAGGCTTCTATTTGCTAATAACTCGGAGCAAGTGAGAGAACTGACAGCTCCGTAATGTTAGGACTAGAAAGGGCCGTAAATAATTCGGTCTACCTTTTTTCTTACACCGGGGGGAACTGAGCTGTAAAGTGACGCAGCTGGGGGTAAATCGACCCTTCGCTACCTAGCAGCGAAAGCCTGAAAACACTCATTAGCACTGACGACCCCGCTTTCCAGCTTCTGGGAGGTAAAAAGCCCGAAACACAGACTTCATTCAGCAAGCATCTCGCCGCCTCCTACGCAGAACCGCGAAGCGAGGAGGCGGGATAACTGTCACAGTCGGAGCGCAGCACGGCCAACACTGCGGCGGGAGCTGACTCCCAACTCCTGCCTTGCTCTCAATCGGAGGGAATAAGAAGAAACAGTAAGGCTGCGGTGCCTTACGCGAGAAGTACCTGAGGCTCGCGCCGCAGTCCGCCGCCACTACAGCACTGGAGCCCGCCACCCCACTTCCGGGGTCAAGTCGCCGCTAGAAAGCTGGAGATCTCGGGATAGCAGCCTCAGGGACAGTTTCTCCAAGTCTCGGCTCCACTGCCCACTCCGCCAGCACCTGGACCACTTCCGGAACGCCGCGCGTCACTAAGCAGCTGATCCCCACTTCCGTACGCAGACTACCCCACCCCCCGTACTGCACCAGCCTTGTCCGGAACTGCGTGAGGACGATCGCTGTTTCCGCGCATTTGATTGGTGGAGCTAGAGCGACAGCCTTCGCTGATTGGTGCCGGGGAGGTCTTCCCAACAGACTCCCGCGGAGGGTTCAGTTTCAGTCATCGGCCCCTTTCCCGCGTGCCGCGAGCGTAATCATGGTTGACTTGATGGAGTTACCCAAGGCCCGCGTCAACGCCAGCATGCTAGCTCAGTTCATCGACCGGCCTGTCTGCTTTGTAGGAAGGCTGGAAAAGGTGCGTGAGTAGCCTAGACCTCCAGGGTGATGGACTCTGGGTAACGGAGGGAGAACAAAGCCTCAGCATAGTTCCCCTCTCGTTTGCTTTTTTTGTACAAGAAAACTTTCCCCACACTTTAGCTATTGCAACTCTGTTTTGGCGCCACATATGTGGCGCAGAAACTAAGTGGTTTTGAACGCGCTGGGTTCCAAATTCCAGCTCCCCTCACCTAGTTCTGTTGTTTATGTAAATTATAGACCTGACTCCTTCGTCCGCCTTCTCAGTTTTGAGTTTAGCCGAATTCGGCTGATGCCAACTAGGCTAACCCTGATGTTTCCTTCTGTAATCGTCTCTGTTGCCGAACTTTGTTTTCTGCTTAAAGTTGCTTCTCCATAAAACATTTACTTGATTGTCGCTCCCAGATACGTAGTAGCCCGTTATCTTATCCCAGTGTTAGGCTGCAGCCCATTCATCCTACAGGCAAGAAACAAGCCCAAAGTCTTGGAATCAGTGGCCTCAGAGCGCTGAAGGAAAACCATTTAAAAAGACTTCTGTAACTCATTTCATCCTCACATCCGCCAAGTGACATGAATGTTATTCTGATATGACAGGTGCAGGTGCCACCCAGGAGTAAAATCCAGATCTTCTGGCAATCAGGTCTTTTATTTCATGCCTAATTTTTAAAACTTACTCTCCATGGGATATGTGCTGTCAAAATCATGACAGCTAGAAGATCCCTTACACAGTATTGACCTCCTTTTATTTGATTTTAGCATACCAGATTTCCCAAATGAAAATAGGCCCCTCTAATGAATAAATATATTCATTGTTTTTCTGAAATTCAAAATAAGCTGGGCTTCCCATGACCAGATATGATAACACATGACTATAATTTGAACCAAATAATTAAGTAAGGGTCAATCTGCTCATATTTGGTAAAATTAGTTTTAGTGACATATTTAGAGATTTTGTTTACATAGAAATTTTTTAATCGTCTATTTCTTTTTTTAGATTCATCCCACTGGAAAGATGTTTATTCTTTCAGATGGAGAAGGAAAAAATGGAACCATTGAGTTGATGGAGCCAGTATGTTTAAGTATTAACTTCTATATTATGTTTAATGCTTGATCTTGGATTGATTTGTTGCTGTTTCTGATTGTTTGGAGTGAATGTATAAAGAATAAGCCTATAAAACTTCTCTAGCTGTAAAATTAAATTCTTGTTCTCTTGTTGTATTTCCCCTTACATTTCCAACTGATGATTCTTTGGGCTCATGATTTTTTAATATATCCTGTGAACAGTTCTCATTCCTTATGAAAGATCATAAAATCACGTAATAAAAATCTTCTGTTAACTTCTTCCTTTCCCAAGAATTTTAATTTCTTTTTGTATTTCTCTTTTAATCCTTTTCTTTCTCTCCCGCCGCCCCCTCCACACCCCTTCATTCTTTGAGTCCGGGTTTTGCTATGTGCCCAAGCTGGTCTCCAGCTGCTGGAGATCCAAGCAATACTCCTGCCTCAGCCTCCTGAGTAGCTGAAACTATAGGCAGGTGCCACCAAACCTGATTTTATTTTCTATTTCTGTTTACATATATTTTCATTTGTCATATATGCATTTAAGGTTCATTGTGCTTAAAAACATTTGCTTGGCTTTTACGAAGACAAATCTATTATGCTGTTTGGTAAGTATGTACATTTCACTCTTTCTGAAATATAAATTATATGAAGTTCCTCTCATTGGATCCTTTTAAAACAAATTACTACTTGTAGAAATTCTGGACATTTTCAGTATCTTTAAGTGAGTTTGTCTTTGACTTAAATGTTCAATTCTATCTTTGGATCTGAAGCTACTACTAAAAGGTAGCAAGATTGGTAACATGCTGACAGTTAAATACTTAACATTTTTTTAAAAGCTACAGTTCAGTTTTAACATTGGTGAATTTTAAAGTTACTTTGTTACAATGAAAGATGAATAAACTGCATAATTTGAAAGATAAGTAAACTATATAACAGTTTTCCAAATTAATTATCAATTGAAAATAAGGTAACACCAAATTAACATTCAATGTTTTAGCTCGATGAAGAAATTTCTGGAATCGTGGAAGTAGTTGGCAGAGTAACAGCAAAAGCAACCATCATGTGTGCATCTTATGTCCAATTTAAAGAAGATAACAATCCCTTTGGTAAATAAAGCATTCTAGTATTTAATAGTTTTATGTAATTAGGAGGAAAACAATTCTGTTCTTGTTATGCATTGGTCTTGAGTCACAGACCTGCCATATTTTCAATTTCTGTAGTTTTCCAATCCCATAGAAAAATGGGAGGACATTTTTGCCTGCTGCTTAGTAGTGCTTGTATATGAAGGAAACTTGGAAAAGACTAATATTTATAGAAGAGAATTTTAAAAATATAAAAATAGCGTTTATTTTAATATATAAATTGAAGGCATGGAACAATGCAGTAACACCTAAAATTGATCAAGCAGAAACTGTCTATATAAAAGACAACCAATTGGATTGTCTCCTGTCTTCCATGTCTCTTCTATTTTGCAATACAGAAAATATGATGATTCATGTATGAATTTTAGAAATTGGGTTGTGAAAATAAGTTGACCTCTAAAAGGGAGAGAAAGGAAGAATAGAAATCTTTCAGATGATTGATGTTACATCTTTCCACAGTGAATTTAATGTTTGTTTACATGTTTCTTTCAGATCTTGGACTTTATAATGAAGCTGTGAAAATTACCCATGAGTTCCCTCAGTTTTTCCCTTTAGGGGTTACACAACATGATTGATCTTAATGAATTTTCTTGTGCTTGCAAGTAGCTGTGGTGAAGACTATTACAGGAGGCCCCACTTGTTTGATGGAAAGACTCCTATGATTTCTAATATTTAATTTGCTCCATTTAAAATTTTCATTTACCGAACTTTAGACATCCTAATCTGCATTTTTGTTGGAACTGATATATTGACTGTTCTCACCCAAGTCCTTTGATAAATTATTGCCACTCCAGTACATGGTCAGATAAGATGTAAGATCAAAACAGTTGTCTTGAGTCTAAGTTTCTATTTTATTAATAAAAAATTAAAATAATGCATACTACTAGTCATTTCATTTTTATTCTTTCAGTCCTGAATTGAAGCAGAAGCTTGGAATTTCATAACTGTAGATTGGGTCTTAGAACTACTAAGTGAAACCCTGTGTCAATAGTGTGAAAGATATACTCAGCATCTCATAAATTCTGCCATATTAATTATTTTGATACTCTAGTTAAAAAGTAATTTCGATGAAAAAGAACAGGAGAACTCTACATCTTCTATAATTTGTGAAGAATCTTTCTTGGGGGTTTTTGTTTGTTTCTTTCGATTGTAGTTGCCCTTAGTGTAGAATTCCTGTCTACTACCAAGTAACATGGGGGTTGTGCAAGGAGAAATGTGGCAGGTATAAGATAAGATTTCACGGAATAACTATGATAGCCTATGTAGCCAGTTAGGTTTTACGGCTTAACCAGTTCTCTTCAGTGAGGAAGTAAAATCCAAGTTCACATATTTTGTAAGTTCTACAAAATTTTTTATTTTAAATTAGTCTTAAATTTTAACTTTCATTGTCCCCAAATACTCTCCAGAGTGCTTAAAAGACAGCAAATGGTAAAACATTTAATTATAAAACAAAGATAATTCATTGAAAATTGGTAGAATAATGCTATTAATGAACAGCCAGTCTCAGTGTTGTCTTGCATGCGTGCCAAAAGTAGGGGCCAGTCCTCAATTCTGTATTAACCCTTGAGAGTCAGTGCTATTAAATGTTAAGGGTGCCTTTCTTGAACCTTCTCTTAAGCTACTATGTTTAGTAAGTTGGGCAACATGAATTTAAGATCTGTCAGATCCTCTATGTCAATGATTGATTCTGCATCTCTAACCCCAATGTTGTTTCTATGCTGCTCAACATCTATACCTGTTATGTCCCACTAGCACTGCAATTTGAGTGAGTATAGTTTGAACAAATATAGTTCTGTTTTAGTCAGCTTTTTTGCTGCTGTGACTGAAAGGATCTGACCAGAACAGCTGTAGAGGAGAAGAGGTTTATTTGAGGGCTCCCGGTTTCAGAGGTCTTAGTCCATAGAAGGCTAGCTCCATTTCTTAAGGCTTGAGATGAGACTTAATATCATGGCAGAGTGTGTGGCAAAGGGAAGCATCTCCTATGGTGATCAAGAAGCAGAGTTCATTCTCCACTCGCCAGATACAAATATATTCTCAAAGCCATGCCCCAGTTCCCACCTCCTCCAGCCACACCCTTCTACTTCAGTTAATCCCTATCAGAGGATTAAACCACTGATTGGGTTAAGACTTACAACCCAGTCATTGCTCCTCTGACCCTTGCATTGTCATACATGTGAGCTTTTGGGGTCACTTCACATCCAAACCATAACAGCCCCCCACCACATGTTCCAGATTTTTCTTAAAATAATTTGATTGAGATAATTCATCTGCTTTTTTATTGTAGAGTTGTACAACCATCACCATGATAAATTGTAGAACATTTTTGTCACCCTCAGAAGTAAATTCTATATCATTTACCTAAAATTGTCCAATCCTACCATCACTACCTACTGCCCTAACCCTAAGCAATCCCTGATTTGTAGTTGCCCTTATCCATGGTTTTGATTCCCTTGGTTGCTTTCCTGCAGGCAAATGGAAATACTAAAACTAAATGGAAAATACTAAATGGAATACTCTAGAAGTAAACAATTCATAAGGTTTGAATTGGTCCCTCTTCTGAGTAGTATGATGAACTCTTACACCATTCTCCTCCATCCTGCTGAGGACATGAAACATCCGGTTGTCCTCTGTACATAGCTACCCACTAACTTACCTTAATAGCTGTATCAGATTCACTGTTGTAGTATCACAACACATGTATCCTTGATTTTAGGCCTCTATTGGGGCATCCTAGAATAAACATAGCACTCCTTGAATAAGGGGGGACTATTGTACTTTCTAGATTGTCTACATTCTAGACATTTCAGATAATAGAATCATGGTCTTTTGTGACTGGCTTTTACTTAGCATAGTGTTTCAAGATCCCTCTGTGTTGTAACATGTATCAGCACTCCATCCCTTTTTGTAACTGAATAATATTCCATTGTACAGATACACATTTTGTTTATCTATTTCATTGATTGGTGAACACTTGGGTGGTTGCTGCCATTTCTTTATAATAAATAATGCTATCATTGAACATTTGTGTATACATTTTTTGTGTGTGCATATGTTTTCATTCCTGCTAGGTGTATACCCAGCAATAGAACTGTTTCATCAATGGTAAATATATTGAATTTTTTGAGGAACTGGCAGACTGTTTCCAAAGTAACTACCATTTTATATTCCCACCAGCAGTGTATGTGGACTCAATTTCCCCACATCTTCATCAACACTTGTTATTGGAATTTTTTTTTATTGTGGCCATCCCAATGTGTGAAGTAGTATCTCATTATGGTTTTGATTTTCTATTTCTTTTAAAAGCTACCATAAAAGCTACTTGTTGCCCAGAAATACTCAAATACCTCCCATCTTTTACCTGCCATTGCCACTGAGCCTTCTGTTGATTGTCATCTCTTACTTGAATTATTGTAACAACCAAAGCTATCTTGCTGGCCCTCCTGTTTCTCCTCTCCTCCCATCACTTAACCAAGAAGGTTATATTAAATATTGATTCAAATACCACACTGTAAAGTTTAAAAGCTTGGAGGGAACGAAAAGAAGAATACTTCCTGAAAGCTTACTGTGGAGAAACCTAGCAAATACTAATGCAGTGATCAAGTTTTAACATCAGCAGTAATGTCATGTGGATATTATGTGCCCTCTAATATGATGTGATAAGAAAGGCCCTTAGCCTCTGTGATACTGTTTTCAAAACCTTAATTCCAGTCTAATCATGAGAAAAGATAAGACAAAATCAGATTGAGGGATACTCTACAAACTTGCTGATCAGCAACCCTCAGAATGGTAAAGATTCATAAAAGAGACATAGAGGCAGGAATTGATAAAGCAAAGGAGACTATGGAGACTGTGACAACTAAATCTGGGGCCTAGATTGGCTCCTGGAACAGAAAAAGGACATTAATGGGAAAACTTATGAAAAAAGACAGGATTTTAGTTAATAGTAATTTACCAAGTTGGTTTCTCATGGTTTTGATAAAGATACCATAGTAACATAAGATGACACAAAGGACAAACAAGTGTTACAGGAGAACTCTGTCACTTTTCTATACATCTAAAATTGCTTCAAAATAAAAAATGTATGTTAAAAATAACAACTTCTAGAGGCTCCCAGCTGACTAGATTAGGTCCATATTTCCAAATAGTAGCTGAGATCTTCACAATCTGACATCTCACCTCAATTCCAAAGCTTGCTTCCCCTTGAAGCTTCCCTCCAGCACCAGATATGCCATTTCCAGAACACACTCTACCCCTTAAGAACCGGATGCCCTTGAACCTGCTGTTTGTGCTAAGAGGAATGTCTGTTTCTGTGTCCAAAGCAAAATTTCCCTAAGATTTTCCTGTCATAGGCAAAATAAGTCACTTTATGTTATGTCCCTTTCTTCATAGCAATCATTACATTTAACTTGTCAATAAACTTTTTTTCCAGATTAAAAATATGTATTCTTGTTTTTTTAAACACTAAACAAATCAGAAAATAAAGTCCCAAGATCCAGAGACAACTACTGTGATTTGATGTGCAGTTTTCCAAAACTTTCTCTACATAGACATTCTGTCTATAGGATCTCAATATACTGTTCTGTAACATACATTTCTTAAAATGTTTTGACACTTGACATACAGAGTTAGCTTATCCTTCTGAATGGTTACAAAATAGTCCATTGCACCAAATGTGCCTTAATTTATTTAACCAGTGTTCTAATTGTAAGTACCAAGAAAGGTATTTATGAATGAGAAACCTAAAGAAGTCTGTCTTCTTGTATTTCCCAATGTCTAACACAATGCATGGATAAATTAGTTGATCCAGTCTAGTTTGAGAAGCCACAAAACCAGGAGAAAGTAATGAAGGCCTGAGTCATAACAAATGCTGTGGCAAGGATGGGAGGCAAGTTCAGGATAATTATAATAGATTCCATAAAACTCAGTAATGATGTTAAAACTAAACAGAGTAAGAACCAACAAAGAGTTCAGTGCATTAGGAGGCAATAAATTTACTTCAATACAAATTAAAATACTAAAAATTAGGACAGATCCTTTACAAAAGGTATTAAAAACAGGACCAGGGCTGAGGGTATAGTTCAGCAGCAGGGTGCTTACCTAGCATCAAGAGGCCCTGGTTTCATTCTCCAGAACCATATAATGTAGAGCCAGACAGAGTTGAGAGCCAGTCTACCTAAAGTATTTAAAGTAAAACTTAAGAACTCTGGATTAAGGTTGTAGCTCAGTGGTAAAGCACTTACCTAGCACATGTGAGGTACTGGGTTCGATCCTCAGCACCATACAAAAATAAATTAATAAAATAAAGGTATTGTGTCCATCTACAACTAGAAATAAAAAAGAGAGGGATCTTACATCCCTTATCCATTTGCAATTTTGAGATCTGAAGTGGTTTGAAAACCAAAAGCTTTTTCTTAAACTTGGGCAAAACTCATTTGCCAAGAAAACATAATAAGAATTGTAGTGGAGTATGGTCTTATCTTGTGTCATAGAAATACTCATATTTCACTGCAGAAATATTAATATATTTAATTATAGGGTGCTGCCTCTCTCCCTGTGGAGGCTGTTTAATAACACATGGTAGGTATATCGTATGGCTTTTCTAAACTCCCAAAATTCTAAATTCTAAAGTATATCTGATTCTGAGAGTTTCAACTAAGAAATTGTGTCTCTAAATCCAGGTGCAAATTACAGTGAGAAAATCATAAAATCAATGACAGAACCATAGTGGGCCTGTGCCACTACAGAACAGAAGTAGGAGGAGCAGTGGAATGAGAGAGAGTGATCAGTCAACAGAAAAATCACAACAATGCCTGACACTTGGTAAGCATTAAATAAGTATTTGCTGACAGAATATCATAAAAGACAAGGAGCATTTCATCGACTGAACAATACTTTTTGAAATATCAATGAAGAATTGGAGATAAAGATTAAGGGTGGAGAAAAAAATGACATAACATTTTTCTAAAAAAGGATCGTGCTACAAAAATAAAATGAAAAACATATGGAAAAAAAAGATAACTAGAAAAACTCTCAACCTAAAATACAAAGTATAATTAAGCATTAAATTTAGCTTCATGTCCTACGAGGCACGTAGGCAAATGGAGGAGTAATAGGGTAGAGAATTTTTAATAGGCTTCAATTCAGTAGGACAAATTTTCCTAATATTAAATTGTAGAAGGAATATCACACGATCTGATGTAGGGGACAATGGGCAACAAAATAGTTGTCTTACATAGCAATTTTACAGATGTCTTCAAATATTTGCTTTTATTTTTATCTGGCAACCACAAAATTTTACACAACTCTGAAGGCATCTGTCTTCATAAGGTGAGTTAAACACTCTGATAGACTAGTATTACCTCTAAAATTTATGTAATTTTGAGGTTGTCTTTTAAGGTATTAATTTGATATGCATTGTTATTCAACAAATATTTTGTGTGAAGTCCTAGACTCATTACTTGAGGTACATACAAAGTCTAAAATCTGCCTTCTGTAATCTCAGTCTACAGCAAAGAAGCATAATTTCTAAAGATATCTCAGATTTTTTTGGTAGTGCTGAGGATTGGAACCACTGCACTGTATCCCTAACCCAAAATGTGTCAATTCTTATCAGCTATTTAATATCTACCTGGTCTGATTTTGAAGAAATCCATCATGATTAAGAATGATCGAATTCTGCCGGACACAGTGGCACACATCTGTAATCCCAGTAGCTTGAGAGGCTGAGGCAGGAGGATTGTAAATTCAAAGCCAGCCTCAGCAATTTAGAGAAGTTCTAAACAACTTAATGAGACTATCTCAAAAAAATAATAAAGCCAGGCGCGGTGGTACAAGCCTGTAATCCCAGCACTTAGGGAGGCTGAGACAGGAGAATGGTGAGTTCAAAGCCAGCCTCAGCAATGGCGAGGTGCTAAGCAACTCAGTGAGACCCTGTTTCTAAATAAAACACAATATAGGGCTGGGGATGTGGCTCAGTGGTCAAGTGCCCCTGAGTTCAATCTCCA
>PVHX01014951.1:0-48462 GCA_004024805.1 Geosciurus inauris | reverse complement strand
GAAATCTGAGGGTAGTTTTGATTTGCATTTCTCTAATGGCTAGAGACGTTGAACATTTCTTCATATATATGTTTATTGATTGTACATCATCTTCTGAGAGGTTTCTATTCAGCTCCTTAGCCCATTTATTGATTGGATTATTTGTTTTTTTGGTGTTAAGTTTTTTGAGCTCTTTATATATCCTGGAGGTCAGTGCTCTATCTGATGTGCGTGTGGCAAAAATTTGCTCCCAGAATGTAGGCTGTCTGTTCAAGAAGTTCCTAATTTTAATACAATCCATTTTATTAAATATTTTTTATGTTTAGTGGTTTTAGTTTCTGTGTAAGAATTTTTGCCTACTCTCAGGTCTTATACATTTTTCCTCCTATCCTTTCTTCTAAAATAGTTTCTCAAATTTCTTGAATCATGGAGACTTTACTTTTTCACATTTTTTCATGGAGCTGCTAAGTCAAAAGAAATACCTGATGGTTCTTTTTATTAAGTAGTTAGAGCCAAACAACTTAATAAGGACTCATGTCCTAAGAGCATAGCAGGTGTTTAGAAAGATAGTGCAAATAAAAGAAAACTAGTATTTTATTTCATTCTTAAACAACTACAGCTATTTAGTCATGGGATATGTGCTATATTGCATTGCATAATTTCTCAGATTTTGAAATTGGATTGCATACCATCACTCTCATGTTCTGTTCCATGTCAGTTTTTTGCACAATACTTACTTTTTATTGTAACCACCAAACCCTAATTTTGTGAAGATATGTGTAGAATAAAATGTAGTGTAATTCAGTGTTGAAAGTGTGAACAAACTGCACCTTGTAGCTTGGGAGGCATCTGACAGAAGTTTGTATTGCTCTGTTTCCCTTATAAATGTAAAATATCCCATGAATATTTTGAGTTTGCTGTAGCACAGCAAGATACCTTGGCATGTAGTTAATTCTATATTTATTGCTTAATGTTTCACATTTAGGTTTACAATCCATCTCAAACAATTGTTTTGTACCTCATGACAGATGGGTGACAAAGTAGTTTTATTGCCATATAGATATTTAATTGTTCCAATATCATTGTTTGTGGTAAATCAATTGATATTATCTATGTGAGTCTATTTTGGGACTCTCTTCTGCTCCACTGATTTATTTACTAATGCTTGTAGCACCAACACAGTCTTAATTACTATGGCTTTATAGAAAGTCTTGAAATCTGGTAGTATGCCTTTTTCATCCTTGTTCTTGTTCAAGATTGTCTTGGCTGTGTTTAGTCCTTTGTATTTGCACATGAATTTTAGAATTGGTTTGTGATGTTCTGGCAAAGAAACTTCTTTCTAATGCAGTTAGACCAATCTAATACTGCTATGGCTTGGAGTGTGTATCTAAGGAAAGAAGGGTAGTTTCTGGACTCTTTCCTATAAAGAGTACTCCCTTTCTTTTTCTAGTGGTAGCACCTGTTTGAGGAAAATGAAAAAAAAAAATTGAAGTTGAAAAAAATTTCCTTAATTATCCAGGAAGAAGGAGTTCTTGTTGGCTGTTGTCTTCTCTTTGATTGGCTGTTTCTCTTTCTCATTTTCCAATGAGTGTTGTTTGGGGACTTAGAGACTGTGAGGTCTCTAAGTGAAGGTGTGTAGGTGCTGGTTCTTCCATTGGGGCAAGTGTAGACTCTTCATGTCTTCATAGACATGGGGGTGAGGACCTCCTCACTGTGCAGCTCAGAACTGACCTTTTCTGCACTGCCCTTTACCTCTGCACAAACAGCCTCTCCATCTTCTTCATCTCTCCTGATGCCATCATCTTCCTGTTGCTGGGATCCTTTATCTAATGTGACGTCTTGAGTGAACTATTCAGCAACTTTGGATGTTTCTACCATCCTCATGGAGTGCTCACACTTTCTTGTCTTCTTCTAAGATTCTCTTTTGTGGTGATACAGGAGATACCTGGTGAGTATATTAGCTAAGCCAACATAGCTAGAGAATGAAAGGCGATTCTCTCTTGTAGGTCACATCCAGGTTTATAAATGATTATTTTGGAGTCTTCCTTCCTGTTTTGGAGGAGAGTGGAGATTATTTCTACAATAGCTTTATTCTAAGAATACCTCTAGCTATAAATTCATCTCTTCTTTTTTTTGTGAATAATGGTGGTTGTTATTGGGGTCATATTAAACTGGAACTTCTCAGTAAGCTGGGCAACGCTGGTCTTAACTATTGGCAAATTGTCGTCAGAATCAAAACTCTGGATATGTTCTTATTAGTGACTGGTCTTCAGTTTTGGATTGAAGCTGTGGTTTCCTTCTTCTAAACAATAACTCTCTGTAGTAACAAGAACAACAATTATTCCCATGTTCTTTATAATGTCATATTTTTTTCCTAAATTCTAAACGAACTGAAGACCTTTCTTATACTTGCCTTTAAAAACTGATAATCTATTTTTAGTAAGAAATTGTTTTCTTTTGTCAGCTTCATTGTATAGTGAGTGTAGATATTAGCGAGATTAACACTTTTATATCCAACAAATGTTTTTGTGTTCTGTGCATTGGTCTAACTTCCAGGTCTGTACATTAACACATCTGATTTCATGCAGATAAAAATTTGTGTTAGACATTAATATTTGAGTTTTAGCTAAAACATGCCCCTAAGACCCTGAGAATATTGATCTTCAAGAGGTCCAGTTAGTTTGCTATTTTAACTACAGCCATTTCCCTAAAGTAAGTTTTTTTTTTTAATGAGAGCAACCAGAAGGAACATGCTGACCGTGCATCTACCTGAAGGAGCAACTCAAAACTATATGACCTGTTGATATATCAATTGTGATCTCCTTATACAAAAGAAAGAACATTAAATATTGAAAGTCTGAGGTGATTGAACTTCTACACAGAGTGATTTTTCACTGGAGGCTCTGGAAACTATAATCATGAAGTCAGCAGTAGACCGATAATTCACTTTTACATACCTGAAATTTCTTACTTGTTTCTTTGAGTTAGAGACAGAGAGAAAGGCAGAAAAAAAAAAAACATTAAGTTTACTTCATTTAGCTTGTTGACATATAAAAGATAGAAGAAATTTCCAAAAGTGTATATATCTTTTTTTAAAAAATAGTTTTTTAGTTGTATATGTATACAATATCTATATTTATTTTTATGTGGTGCTGAGGATCGAACTCAGTGCCTCACACATGCAAGGCAAGCACTCTACCACTGAGCCACAATCCCAGCCCAAGTGTATATATCTTATAATTTGATTTTATGTAAAACTTAAGGTATTTGGGGAATCTGAAAAATATAAAAACATATAAAAATAACATCAAAGTTAAAGAAATGCAATCATAGTTTCCTTAAATATCTAGAAAAGTTCAAAATAGTCTGCATCTTCAAATGAAGTTCTTTTCCTTTTCCCCATACTTTCCCCTCCTTCCTTCCTTCTTTCTCTCCTTCCTTCCTTCCTTCCTACCTTCCTTCCTTCCTTCCTCTCCCTCCCTCCCTCTCTCTTTGTTTCTTTCTCCCCACGTTCTTCCTTCCTTCCTCCCATCCTTCCTTCTTTCCTTCCTTCCTCCCTCCCTCCCTCCCTCCCTCCCTCCCTCCCTCCCTTCCTTCCTTCCTTCCTTCCTTCCTTCCTTCCTTCCTTCCCTCTTTCTCAGAGCAGCATCCAATGCTTTCATTAAATATTCTTCCCTGCATCTTCCCAGATTGGTATTTTTTAAATAAGATTTTAATTTGATTATTGACATCCAATATTAACTTAAGAATTGCTGCATGGATTGACTAATATTTTAAATTTTTTTGGAGAATCTTATGAGAATTTTCAGTTTTTATTTTAATTGCACATGTTACAAAAACCATAATCAATCTGACTTGAATTTGATTTGAACTGTGATTGATTGAAACATACTACTCCTTAATGAAGATGTTGGGAAATTTGTGTTTATATTCATTTCAATGTATTAATTTTTTTTCTCATGAAAATCTGGGTTTTACTTTATTCCTATGAAAAAGGAAGAACAGTAAATTCTAACCTTGATTTTATCAGATGGAGCAGTGATGGTACATATCACTGAAATTTATAAGGTAAATCAATGCCATTTTTTGGATACTAAATCAAAACAGATGAAGAGTCATTCTCCTGGAACTGGAGAAAAATGTACAAATACAAACAATGAAATTTTAGCTTTTGCTGTTTCTTAATTTGATAACTTGAAGATAATGCATGCCTATACCGACATGAGACTTCTCCATATTTTGAATTTTCTAAGTAGATCTCTTTAAGTTGCACTTTAAATTGAATGTTTTTGTGTCCATACTGCAGATTATTTGGGTCAGGTGTCTTTGCAGCTATGATGATTATTGCCCTTTTGTGAGAAGATTCCTCACAAAAGGCTCTACTTCACCCTTTCAAGCAGAAAGTTCTCTAGAGTTTCACATATGGAGCCCCCTACTCATTTTTATGGAAGATTCCCCCCACCAAAAGAGTAATTAAATGGTTCAGATATGATGTGTGGAGAGGTATTATTACTCTGAATGATCAAAGAGAAGAAATTCAATTCAATAACTGTTGAAAATACTAATCATGAGTCCAAATTCAAAACTATTTTATCGAATTTTGATTTTACTGACAAAGTTAAAGGCAAATTCTTCATTCCTGCCGAATCACAGATTTCTGAATCCAAATGTGTAACATATGGAATTATTTCTTATTTTCTATTTAATCTCACATCTCTAAATAATCATTACAAAATTTTTAATATACTTTTTTTTCAAATCTAATATGGGCAACAACATTGCTTGGGCTTAACTTCCGCTTAGATTATGAGACTGGGAATTGGATCCAGAGCTAAAGTGAATTTGGAGTGATGCTGGGAAAATAACATCTTTTGTCTCTGGTAACTTAAATGTAGAAAATCTTCACATGAAAGTCAGTCATTC
The DNA here is from genome assembly GCA_004024805.1 of Geosciurus inauris. NCBI lineage: Eukaryota > Metazoa > Chordata > Mammalia > Rodentia > Sciuridae > Geosciurus > Geosciurus inauris. Next base: position 43,560 of record PVHX01014951.1, on the reverse strand, counting down.
AGTCTGTGGTCAGAATGAAATAATGAATCAAGGAAGTAAGGAAAATAATGTTACAAAATACCAGCCACTCTGCAATTTTTTGAGAAAAGGAGAGAAAAAAAGAGTATACAGTAATTAATGTGAAGCTAGTTCTATCCTCTTTTATATTAGGCAGCATAATATAATGTGTATAAAATTTAATGCTTATATAGACTAAATTAAGTTTGCAGATTTAGAAGTAATTTTTTGCTCCATCTTTCTCTCTTGTTCATAAAAATTGCTTATAAAATGAGGATTTGAGTAAGAACTGGGATCTAATGGATTGTGGTAATCTCTTCTGTTAGGAGTTGTGTTGACATGGATTAAATGGATTAATGCAGTAATTAGGTGATAGCTCTCATAATCTAATCATTTCATCTATGAATATTCTTACATTAACAGGAACTTATGAGGGATACCTAATATTCAAACTATAAGAGGCTGTTTCTCATACTTTCCTTGTTTCTTATAACCATTGCAGTTTTCAGAAATATTGGTCAGGTATATTAATTAATACCCTTCCATTGAAATCTTCCATTGAATTGATGTCATCTTCATCATTAGTCTAAGTTTAAGTGTTTTGGGGCAGAAGTTCACAGAATATAGTATCATATTTATCACATCATATCAAGGGCACATGCTATAAACATGATTCATGGCTGTTAATCTTAAAGTTAATCACTTGGCTGAGGTAGAGTTCATCAGAATTTACCACTGTGATGTTATTCTGTTTTTCCTCTTTTCATACTGCACTCTTGGGTGTAAGCTATACTCTACTGTCTTTTTGGAAGGAAGTCACTTTTTGCTGATTTCACTTGACAGTCTCTGTACATGGGAGAGTCCTTATTTTTTCTTACAAAATTATCTCAGATTTCTGATTTTGGAAAATAATGGTAGTAGGCTGATTCTAAATCTTCTATCAACCTTCTCCAAATATTCATAAAATTCACATGGAGAGCAATTAAAAACATAGAATCCATGCATTCTGTATTGTTAGGAGATGGAGAATATGCATATTAAAACCTTCAAATTACCATAAAAGTGAATAACATACACAAGTGCCAACAGAGCTCTCAGAGACTCCATTACAATCTGAGGATGCAGATGCAAGGGCTTAAAGACTATGTAATAAAAGGTTAGATAGAAGAGAAATATGTGCATAAAATACAATAAAAAATATTTCTCAGCAAGGAAACGTGTAACAATCTATGGCAAAACATTGGAATAAAGGTTGAGGCTTACAACTCAATGAAATTCATGGAAAAGGCATTTGAGAGTATGAAGAAATAAAGCCTCAGAGAAGGATTGCTCCTGATGGAGAATCAGATATATGGGTATGAGACCTGCTGAAGACAAGACAAGAAAGGGATGGGAAATAAGGAATCAGAGAGAAAAAACTAAGAATTTTGTCAGTCCTTTTCTCCCACTCATACCATCATCACCACCAACACCCACAAAACAAATTGCCTAACAAAATGCAGAACTACCAAAAGAGGGAAATTTCAAACTGGGGATTCTGCCCATGAAATTAGCAGGAATATATAATCATATTACATACAAATCCTGTTTAAAAATCAGAAAGTACAAATAAAAACTTCAGTGCTGATTAAAAGTCATGCGCAAAACTGTAACACAATAGTCCAAGCTGAATTACACATTATCAAATGAGTATTTAGGAATATGAAAAAAAATAAGAACATGATAAAAGATTGAAGAAAAGGAGTCTGAACCAGAAAAAAACAACAACACAAAAATCAATAACCGACCTCAAATGATATAGACACAGGAAATGAAACAAAAGTTGATTAAACTTGAAAGAAATAGAAGATAAAAGTCACATCACAAATGAAGACTAAATGAACAGGATAATTAATTTAAAGGAAAATATGATAATGGGCAACTGTAGAAGAGGAAAAAAACACTAAGAAAATAAAGGTGATATAAAGAAGAAGTGAAAATTAAAAGGAATGATAGTCAGCAAAGATGGTCCAGCATACATATAATTTTTGTCTCTGAAGAAGAAAATCCAAACAATGAAACAAAATGAATGTTTTTTTGGTAGTGCTGGAGATTGAACCAGGGCCTTGTGCATGAGAGGCAAGCATTGTACTAACTAAGCCATATTCCCAGCCCCCAGAATTAATTATTAAAGCTAACTACACAAAAATTCCAGAAATAAAATAAAATGACACTATAACGAAAAAATTTTCATTTTAAAGATAAATGACCTGAAACAATCATATTTGAGATATATACTGATAAAACTGTTAGACTTTAGAGGTAAACACAAAATTCTTAGAATTTCTAAGAAGAAAGATGAAATAACATGGAAATCAAGAAAACTAGACAGACGTGATTTTTTAAAAACAGCATAAATAGGAAGTCACCAATGGAGCAGCATTCTTAAGTTTAAGGAAAATGTGAATCAAATCTAAAACATATCTACCTGGGTTGTCCTTATTATGTCAAAGCACACTTTTCAATGCACAAGAACTCAAGGAATACTACACAAAATTGCCCTTCTGTAGGCATTTACTAGAGGATATACCTCACTCAACACAAATACTTCTGGGAACCTTTGGAAAGAAGACTGAGTAGGTCTTGAATCTAATTGCATATATAAGAGTTGCATAAGGGTGAGGCAGAAGAATTATATGCATCCATTACATTTTATGTGTTCTGACAAAGCAGAAGAAATAAAACCATTGAATGGGAGAAGGGAGAGAAATAGAATAAGATTACTGATTTCTTTATCAGATCGAAATCAATGGACACTATTTCAAACCAGTATATCAAATAATGAAATTAGGAGAAAAAGAAAATGGTGAAGGCTTATAAAAATTTTAATTCAAAGTTAACCAGTAAAATAAAAATTAAGGTTCAAAACTTCTTAAACACCAGAAGAAATTTTAAGATAATCAAAGAGGACATGCCAAATCTAATAGATCCTGCAGTTACACTACATAACAAGAGTTATGATATTTCAATGATAGTTGGAACAGCCAGTCAGAAAATCAACAGAGAAACAGTGGGCTACAACAGCTGTATAGACTAAATGTATCTTATAAATCTGTACAGAACATTCTAACCAATAGCAACAGAATATACATTCTTCTCAAGAGTACATAGACTATTCTCCAGGATAGATAACATGTAACAAAACAAGTCTGAGCAAATTTAAGAAGATTGAAATCATGTCCAATGCCATTTGACCACCATAGACCGAAACTTAAATGAATAGCATAAGGGAAACTAGAAAATTTACAAGTATGTAGAAACTAAACAACACACTTTTCAACAGTCAAGATTTAAAAAATGACTGGAGTGAAACCATGAACTAGTAAATAAAAACATAATGAGGGTCATATATATATATATAAAATGAGAGAAACAGAGACAGAGAAAGAAGAAAGAGAGAACAGCAAATTGATACAATTGAACAACAGAGCTTTCCCTGCTTCCTGTCATGGACTGAGCAACTTTTATTTACCACACCATTCTACCACGATGCTTTACCTTACCTTGAGCCACAACTATGGAGTCTGTGGATGATGGACTGAACTTCTGAAACTGAGATCTATAGGTGATTTGGGATTTAATGCTCTAGAAAGTTCTAAGGCCTGCAACTTGGATTATGTTAACAAAGCTGAAATAATTGAAGAGAAGCAGAAGCCATCTGTTTTGAGGATCTTGCACCACAGAGAATGCTCTGCTTACTGATGTAAGTAAGGACAAGTTGCTGAAGCTCTGTACCACATGAGATTGAAGGTGGAGGTAGGAGGGGTATGTACTTCCCCTTGAAAGCCTCATTTATCCTGACTGGTGTCACAAGGAGAGTTGAGTGGTTGGGTTTTGTGCCTAGAGCCAACACCAAATGCATTTCATTATATAGGAAACCTGATGTTCAATGTCAGTTAACTCTTTCCACTTCCACTCATCCAGTTGTGACCAGTCCCAGGTTAGAAGCCAATTTAAGGATCTTAGGCCAATCTAAGGATATCTTTCCTAGCTCTGAGAGACCAGGGTATCTGGCTTCTTGCTAGGATTTCTCCATCCTTTCAGGTCCCACTGCAATCTTAGATTCTTGGATTGATGTGATTTTTCTAATAATAGTCTTATTCTAATTTTTTATAAGTTGAAAAAGAATTGAGTGTGAGTGTTTTTATTTATTTAGAGTGTGTGAGTGTTCTTTGCATTATTCTTATTCTAGCAGTTATTTCTTTAAATTTAAAATTATTTCCAATTAAAATATTTAAGTCTTAGAATTGGAGTTTTAAGGGTTTATGAAAATACCTGGAAATAAATTTGAAACAGTGCACAGTTCTTAAAAATAAGTTTTAGTTAAGAAATGTATGTCTTGTATTATTTTCATCTTTCAATGTAATTTTACGGTATAAACAATTTCTAAATATTTAGACATATTGTTCTCATCAAGGCAGAATATTGACAGTGGGAGGGACAGGTCACGGAGCAATGAGAGAGAGCATGGGTCAATAGAAAATGAACAGGGCTTTGAGGATGTCCCAACTCAACTCTGAACTCTGGCAAGCAGAAATTCAATACAGGCTCAACCCAAAACTTCAGAACATGTTCTTCTTTAATTATTGGGCAAGCTTTCAGCAAATCAAAGATGACGTTTGGTCTTTGAGAGTATGAGTTATTGTCCATTGCAAGGAAATAAAACTCTTTTTTTATCCAGAATGGTTTTTTTAGAATTTGCCTAACTCTTTGGTTTTGTGTGACATCTAAAGTAGTTCCCTAAAGAAACCAAACAAACAGCAAAAGAGAAAACCTCTATGATTTCCCTATTGTGATATTTGCAATAGTTAGCTCATCTTGCTGCCATATCTTTTGTCACATATTGTTAATATATAAATAATTATGCATATATTATTTTTCTTTCCTTTATGAATTGCTATTTTCTTCTAAGCTACCTATGAGTGGAAACAAGATCCGGAAGCTATGTAGTCCCCTGAAAATTTAAGGGTGAACTAGGCCTTCCTCTTTATCTCTGCATTTATACACTTTTATTATCTTTCAAGTAGATTTCAAAGATCATTAAAAAATTCTACTTGATCAGTAACACTTGCCAAAATGTATATTCCTTTTTATAGTTTTTCTTCATGTTAGGCTTTGAGGAAAAAACTGGACATCTGTGGTGTACTGATGCCCTTTAAAAGCAAAGAAAGGAGAGAGAAATTAGAAAGGAAAGACAGACTCAATACATTTCCCCCCTGATTTCCAGTGACTGGGTAATTCATGCTTGACATTTTGATTCTCTTAGGTATAATACTAGGGCTTATCACTACTCTAAAGATCATCTAGACTTACATCTTAAGGAGATAACTAAATGAGGAACTAGGTGGAAAATTAAGAGTGAGCAAATTAACTGGAGTCACAGATGAATCAATATAAAGAACTAGAACCAGAGACTTTCTTTGTACCAGATGATGTAGGCTGCAAGTTACATTTGAAGTTGTTCCCTCCATTATATCCTGACTGTTCTGCCACTCTTGCCCAAGTCTTTGACTTGGGCAAACAGGGCAGCAGAACTGCTTTGTTGGAACTCAAACTGCAGAATAACAACACATCTTTTAGGGCTGAGAGAACTTGTCGAATCCAGTGATAGTGGAAGTAGAAAGCACTTTGGCACTCACATGTTTCAACCCTTCATTTTCAGATTAAAATCAGACAACAACAGCAAACAAATAAGGTCTAGAAAAGTTTATGGTTGATCAAAACCACATAGCAAAATGACTGGGCAAATCAATCTCTCTGAACCTCAGATTGCTCATCTGTTGAAAAGATACACAGGCCTGTTGGAAAAATTTTAAAAGTTCATGGTTATAAAATACTTGGTACTAAATTAGTTTTGATTTAAGGCTATCTCTATACTTTGAGTTTCTATGTACTGAACAGTAACCACACTTGGTAAGTAAACAAACTGAAATCTAACCAACTTGGATATCTATATCTACAAATATAGACACACACACACACACACACACACACCCTATTTTTTTGTGATCAAGGGCCAGAACCCAGCCAATCACATGCAGTCAAGCTTCAGCCAATCATGGCAGCCAACTGATCAGAGATGTCCAAATAGGGCAAATGTTTAGTGGTAATACTGTAGAGCTGGAGCCTTCTGAGAAACTAAGGCAGCATGAAGACCTACCCTTCAAACCCTGATTCTTGCCATCAAGTCAGAAAGATTTTAGACATGTTGCTCAGGTTAACAGGAATGAGTTTATTGAAGGAAAAGGGAAAGGGGACACTGTCAAGGGAGAGAGTGGGTCCTCTCGGAGGAAAGCCACCGTGTGCCTCTCCTGCACTCCAGTTTTATTGGGGATCCAGAGAAGTTTCCAGAAAGTCCTTCTCAGGTCCACCTATTGACTTTTGATTCACAGCAAGATGACATGAGATTTTCAAGTACTCACTGCCATGACATTTCTAGGTCACGTTGGCCCATGCTGACTTGTTCTAATTGGATTCTTAATCATACACTTACAGATTTTATTGTTAGGAGGAATTGTCCTGATCTCCCTGAGTTTCAGGATCTGGTCACAAAAGTCTCCTGGGTTCCTCTCATTGACATTATCTTGGGCCTACATTTCTCCTGTAGATAACAGGTAGTTTGCTGAGGAAAGTGACATATCCTGTCTACTTAGGCCAGGCAGGGCTGCAGATAAATTGTTTTTTGGTAAAGAAAACATATGGGAGTCAGCACAGTGAGTCTATTTTATAGAGTTATTCTTTTAAATTTGTGTTCCCATCATCCTCATCTGTCTGTCCCCTGACAGTAACCTATCAAGCCATTTCTGAACTTCTCTTCCCTTACGACCACCTTCCAGAGCAGAGCTCTTTGCATGCCTTTGGGTGTAGAGTGCCACCAAAGTCTCAAATCACTCTGTGCTCTGATAGGCTGTTACATTTAATTTGGTTAAAGCTTTTCTCTTAACATTAGTAGAGTGATAGACATTATGGAGCAGTCAATTAATGTAGGCTTTATTATTATAGTTGTTGTTCAAATTGTGCCTTGAATTTTAATCTTATTAATCATAATTACATATGTCATTGGCTCAGTTGAAAATAGTACCTAGGTCTTTTGACTCTAGGTTGGGTGGTGTACCTACTCCCTGGCATTCCCTTACATTTTTTAGTCTCATTGCTTAGGATGTGTGTATGCTTGAAAGCAGGGCCTTCCAAAGTTGGAGTGGTGGAATTGAAAGAGAGGGGTCTTGTTAGTGTGAGCCTGAACTCTAATCAGAGTTGCAAACGTCTTGGGTCCAGCACCTTGTCACACGTGGTAAGATCTAGTCTCATTTGAAGTTATGATCAAAGTTTTTCATGGTTCGTGCTGAGAGATTTTGTTTTCTTCAACTCCCATGTGTCCCTTGCATTCGTTTTGCTCAGCTTTAAAACATTTGTTCTATTTACATGAATGTATTCAACAGGCAGATTGTTCCCTGCCTGAGAATTCTTCCCTTGAATGCAAATAACATTTCTTAATCTCTCACAGCTGGTTCAAAAAATATGCTTGATGAATCACCTAGAGGAGATTAGAAAAGAAAAGAGTAAAGAGAAGAAAAACAAATGCAGAACATTACACAACCTTTGAGTAGCCCATTAATGAATTAACTTATGCAAAATATGCACTGTGTGAGGAATTGCTTTAGAAAGATGCCACAGGGCTTTCTCTTGGGCCGTGGAAAGACAAGGTCAGACCTTTGATACTTTAAAAAGGTGGAAAGCTATGATCACATGAGATTTCCATATCAATTTTGTAAAGCAAATTTGTGCAAAAATAAATCCTTTTGAAACCATAAACACTATGCACAAGTCAAAGCCCTTCCCCTGTTGGAGGGGAAAAGTATTTTCCTCAAGATCCATTTCCCCAAATCTCTTGCTATAGGTCTTCCCCAGGGCTTTTCTGGGAAAATTTGGTACTCACACAAGCCACTAGCAACCTTCAATTTTATTTACCAATTAAAAACAGCCCCTAGTTTAAGGTTTGCTGTTTTCTCCCTCGGAGAGGTGTTAGGAAGTTGCTGGAAGCTGTAGGCACCCTTGTCAGCACGCACAGAGGAGCACTGCTGCTGGGTTTGCAGAACTGTGTAACATATTTGCACACAGAACTGAAGTAAAGAAATGGACATTCTGTTCCCATGGAGTTTCCATTCCGGTGTTAAGTATTCCCGTGGTAGGAGAGAAGACTTGCAGGAGGAGATGAATGAGTTGCAAAATAGTTTTTTTTTTTTTTTTTTTTAAATCAAATGCAAAAGTCTGGTAGCAATTCTGTGTGTTGTCATACATTTCAAACGGTAGCCTTCAAAGGATAGTTGGCACATGGCTCTCTTCTCTCAGTGAGTTCTGGACTAAAGGGGCCCAGTTCATTCACCTAAGATGGTGAAGAGAAGTTAGTAATGTATGAGCACAGAGGGTGCAGAAGAGATGGAAGTAAGGAGGCACAAGCTATAGCTGAAGTCGTAGGATTGGCAGGAAGTCCATTCATTTACCTTTCCTTTCTTCATTCTGCACATATTTACACTAAACAGACAAACTACTTCTCAGATACTTGTGACCATAATGACATGGATCCTGCCTCCCTTCCCAACCTCATCTTATGCCTTCTCATCCTTTATGCACCTCTTTGGACACACTGTTTTCCTGTCAGAGTCAAATGTTTCTCCCTATAGGAAATGCTCCTGCCCACTGTACCCGACCCCTGGACACACACACTGCATTTGCTCTATGTGGTTGTTCTCACCTTTCTAATCTCATCTACTCCAGGAGATTTCCTCCTGACCACTCTATCTAAAGCAGGTATCCCTGCCTCTCCTTTCATCCCTATCTTAATGCTCTGCTTCTCTTCACAACATATAATTTGATTTGCTTGCTTATTTCTTGTAGACTTCTACCTCTAGACTGCACACACCAAGAAACTATGCCCAGCTTGTTACCATGCATCCACAGCACCTGGCACTGAATAGGTGCTCAGTAATGAATGGAGGGAAGACTGACGGTTGCAGAGGCTGGGATGGTGGATGGCTATGGAAGAGGCTAATCAAAAATTTCCTTATTTTGAAAATCAATCAGCAACTTTCATTTCTAAGCTTCTTCAGGAATAGAGGCCTTCAGGAGGAGCAGCATCCAGCTTCCATAGGGATTATTGGAGTCAGGTGAGCCTGATATATCAGAATCCCTATAGATTGTGGGTGAATTCTGCTCTGAATGTATTAGTATTTATAAGAACAATGTTTGACAAGATAGGTTTTATTGTCACATGTAGCCTGTTGGTTTAAGGACATTGTAGATTATTCCCAGTGTGCCAAGAAGAAGCTAGAGTGCTTGTACTGTTGTGGAAGCATGAATTTTCTGCTCTTGATCTCTGGCATCTCACTGAGCCCAGGCTAGTGCCTGGTTCTCCATCAATGCCTATCCAGAAGGCAGTCTCAGCAATGTTCCAGCAGTGCTTTGTCTTCCAGGGAGTGGGTCTCCAAAGAAGCCTGTGTATAGTTGCCAAGTCCATTGAGGAAGCATGTGTGCAGACTTCTAGTCTATTCCTTTACTTTTCTTCCTGCTCAGCTCCCTTCACAACACCTGGTGGACTTGCACTCCTCTTGGGATGGCTTACTCTCCAGCCCCTCAGGCTGCCACATCTCTAGATTGTTACATGATAGCAACTACAACTTGAAGCTAGCAGTATGCAAACTCAGGGGTCTGAAGAACCTGGCAGTACTCCAGTACTCCAGGTCTGAAGAACCTGGCAGTACTTTCTTTTTATGCCTGTTCCCCATCATGCTCAAGAAAAGATATGCAAATCAGTTCCTAAGACCAGCTTTGGGAATCTCAGGGTTCCCAAGGTGGTTATGCAAAGTAAACTCTAATAATGATTGCTTTGGCTTTGGTTCCTTTGTAGATTGGTGTGAATTTAGAAAATGAGAGTAGGATTCTAGTGACTGTTATTTCAGTTCTCCTTTTTGTTTCCTAATTTTTTCCAGCCCTAACATACAAATAGGGCCAGAGTTGAGATTTATAAATTCCAAGGTAACACACTGAATTCCAGAGATAGACACTGGGTGAATTTAATAGAATATGGTGTTATTGCAGTGCACCTATCTTGGAACAAAGAAAGAGAGTGCTGAGTGAGACAAGAGGGGCATATGCTCTTTGAGGCATGTCCTGTGGGCTGGTGTCTAGGCTCCTTTGTAAGGAAGCCAATGTGTTTGGCAAAAAGAATGGCATCTCTGCTCTGCTGGGTTCAGTGAAAATGAATCTGCATGAAGAAGCTCCAAGAAAATGCCTCTTCTCTGGGGATGCCTGAAAACTTGTATGATGTGCCAGAGGAATATAAAGTACTGATTTTTAAAAGCCCAAGAATTTTTTTTTTTTAAAAAACCTTCCTTTCTTTCGTGTCAAATTAATAGCGTTTCCCACCTAGTCATTTCTCCCACAACAGGGAAAATTGGTTTTCTGTTGGAACATGAAAGCTAGTGAGAACTGCACATATCACAGAAATGAAGACACTGCGCAGTGCCTGAGTAGTAGTGAAAGGAACTCCCAGGCTATTTATAAAACATCTCAAACCAGTTTTATATCAGAGTCATAATTTCTTTAAAATGCATCCCTACTGGGCAGTGACTAATAAGCCTGAGGACATGTGATTATGTCACTGTTTAAATAGCTGCGTAAACAGGTGTGCCTTTGAGTTCTCAGTAACTCATTTCCACTGGCCTGTTAACACAGTTGTTGATCAAGGTAGTCTCCAGATTCTGCTGCAATAAATCAGCATTTCAGATGATAATTAGGGATGGTGGAAAGAAAAAACTCTGAAGATTTAGCATTGCCTAACATATAAATACATAGTAACTGCTGAATGAATGTTAACACTGTTATTGTTGATATCATTTTCACTTCTATTAGAGGGACCATTGGCTCCACAGTCAAGGCAATCTCTTTCCTCTCAGTGTTGGGATTCTTCAGGGAAGAGAAGTCCTTGGGCTGCCCTTGACTGGGTACTGCTCCGCCTTTCAACATTCTCTGGGTATGGCTTGTAAGGAGAGACTTATGTGGTTATCTTTTGTGAGATTTTTAACAAATCACTATATTTTTTTACTGCCTTGAGTAAGAATGCCTAATGTTTCAAGATCAATTATGGAGAGATTTCTATCAGTATTTCATAAATTTAACTATATAGATTGGATTAGTTTTGATTAATTGAATTAACCTTTAAGAACCCATAAATTTATATTAATATTTGTTTAATTTATGTCTGGTTATATAGAGAACTTTGAAGAACTTCTATGAGAAGCTAAATTTATGAGATAGAATGAAATTAGTGCAGTTTCTTAAAGGAGTTTAGAGTTAATAGTATCTTAAACTAGTTTACAAAATAATAATAGTAAAAACAACAACCATGTCCAAATTACTATGAAATTGCTGATATATTGAATTTATTTTTAAAAGACAGAGGTTTACTGTGATGAGCCAAACACAAAATATGTATGGTGGGGGAATAACTATTTTAACATCAGGTCTGCATTTCTCTAAGTTAAGATTGTAGCTGTTTTTCCTTTCCCTGGGTCACTTAATCTAAATACAAAGTAGAGTTATAAATTGATCAATGGTTTTATAATTTATAGAAGTTCAAATTATTCATAAAATTTTCTACAAATATTGTCTTATAAAGAGACTATGAGGCCTGGTTTACTCGGAAAGGTCTCAGATTGCCTGAAGCATCCTGTGTTATGCCTCTTGTCCAGGTGTATCATTAATACACCCCCTTCCCTTTCAGAAGTGTCTTGATTTAAACAATAAATTATATGGCCCCTACATTTACCTGTCATTGGTAGATAAAACTCTAAACCAATATCAACACCAATAACGAAGAGATAAAAACAGTATTTACAAAGTCGCAAGGAGAAAGCTAGTTTAAATTGGGACATAAATAAAACCTAGTGTTAAGGTCAGTAGAGAAAGAATAAGGAAGGATCAGCTTATCTGGTTGGATTACTGGGGTCCAGTTATGTAGCTGGAGTCCCTAGAAAGCCTTGCAGGAGCCGGTGTGGTGGCGCACACCTGTAATCCCAGCACTTAGGGAGGCTGAGACAGGAGAATCAGGAGACCAAAGCCAGCCTCAGCAATGGCGAGGTGCTAAGCAACTCAGTGAGACCCTGTCTCTACATAAAACACAAAATAGGTCTGGGGATGTGGCTCAGTGGTCAAGTGTCCCTGAATTCAATCCCCGGTACCAAAAAAAAAAAAGAAAGAAAGAAAGCCTTGCAGGATCTGAGATGATACAGTAGGAAAGAGAAAGTCATTAAAGTTTTCCAAACAGATAAGTGAGAGGTGAGAAACTGCTATGAGGAAGTCGGCATGGCAATAGTATATGGAAGACATTTGAGTGACAAGTAGTACTGCTTCTAGACAAGAACCACTGGCAGTGGAGCCCATGGGCACCACAGAAAGCATCCTTAAAGCAATGACAAGCAAATCAGCTTATATAGCATCCAATGGACTCGTCCTTCTTCAGGGACTGGAAAGAGAAAGACAATATTTACAAAAACGAATAATGGGAGAACTAAACAAAAACAATGTTGGAATATAAAATTTGGATAATCTGGCAATTGTTTGGTTATTCAGTTTCAGTGACCTTTTTAAAAATGATTTTTACAGCCAAAGACAGTCCTTGAGGATTTAGCTCAGCACCTAAATAATTGTTCCTTTTCTTAGGGAATAATAGAGATATCTAATTATTATACAGAGCTATATTTCATATTTGAGACATATTGGTATTTAAGGGTTAAAAGAATAACAAACGAGGGTGAAATCTTTATTTGGATTTTACTTCATAAAGATATATATATGTGTTTATGTATTTCAAGAAAGTTTAAATAAAGTCATGGATGAATTTAATAATCCATTTGAGTTCTTAAAGATTCATTTTATATACTCAGGAGACCACTTGATCTTTGAAGCTCAGCATCATGGAGAACCACAATCATACTGTCTCACAAATCATACTGTGTCTTTGACAGAAGCAGTATGCACCGATCAATGTTACTTTGTCTTCAACCAGGATTTATTTCTTGTATTCTTATATTAAAGAACTGTCTGCTGCTGGTGCAAGATGCCAAAAAACAGGGACAAGCATGTTAATAGAACTCCACATTTCAAATGTCAGGGTACCTTTATTAAAATGGTAAGAATTCAATTTTCATAATCTACCAATACCTCGTCCTTTATTTTCTTTCCTTTTAAAGCATCTAATTTTTGTTCTCACTAGCTTAGAGCTAAGCAGTAACAAAATCTTCTGGAAAGAAGTCAGAAGTATATTGTAGAGAAATATTGGAAGGGCATACTTCCATGTGATTTACATAAACAATCAGGTTGGATTACTGGGGTCCAGTTATATAGCTTGTCCAGCTGACAAGGCAGAAACTTCCTATGTTTGTGAGTAGAAAAGGTGAGGGGGAAATCCGTCAGAATCAGTGAAGGAGAATGTCCCTAATGTGGATAGGAAGTCTTTCTCTTACAAATGGGTTTTCAGTTTTACAATAATGAATGTGTTTATTGTCTTATTTAGCAGATTATAGTAGTCTTGGATAAGTACTTAACTAGTATTTATTAATAATCAGTAAAGCAAAATTCTTCTTTGATAAAAATTATAACAATGTCATATATATTTGTGTGTGGTGCTAGGGATTGAACCAGGGCCTTGTGCATGCAAGGCAAGCACTCTACCAATTGAACTATATTCCAAGCCAGTGTCATATTTTTATCCCTTAAAAAGACAATTCTTAAATACAAATTTCATTGTTTTAAAGGTAGCTTCAAAACGTTTAAACTTCAGTTTTCTTCTCTCAGAAGATTCTGGTTATTTTTTAGGAGTTCAATTTGCATAATTATGTGCCATCATAATCTATAGAAAAATCTATAGAAATCCTAATAAATTTTAAATGCTCATAATCAAAATAAAAAATAAAAGTACATTAACTGAGACAGAACTTGAAGAATACTAGATTGAGAATCTCCATAAATATACTCTAACATAAAAGCAATGCGAACCGGCAAGGCCAACCCTTAGAAATCTGGAAAACAACTAAAGGCTTGACACAGTCTAAGGAGTATATACTCAAGAAATACTGGAAGTTTAGTAAGAACAGCAGGCTGTGACATTGCAATATAGTCCCCTCCTCTTCTCAGCTTTGCATTATCCTGAAACCTAGCTATTTTACAACAGAAGCAGTGAAAACTAGCCACTTGCAGCAGCTAGAAGGGGTATCATTCAAAAACTCATTCCAAGAGCAGTTCCACTCTTTGATCTGTCTTGCAGCTCTCTGAAGAGGGTGTTGTCATTATTTCACCTGACTCAGTGTTCCCTTTACCAGATAAGACCTATCTTCATGGTGTTTGTTGAAAACAGTCAACAAAATAGCTTAGAATTGTCGCTGACTGGTTCTGATACTATTTTGGCACAACCAAGAGCTTGGTCAAAATCTTAAACATTTGGGGAGTAAGATGTCCACAAGGACCTTTGAACAGTTTTGCCATATCCTTGGGGATTTGGAAGACCCTGTACCTATATTGACCTATGTGCATACCAGACTTGAAAAGTTCTGAATCTTTTCCTTCTAACTGACCTGCAAACAACTCTTTCAAAGTATTGTAAAATTTAGAGAAAAGTGATAACTTCCTAGAAAGATGTAAACTACTGATATTATCTCATGAAAAAATGGAAAATCTAAATAGACATTTAATAAGTAATGTGATTTAATTAGTAATCTTAAAATGTGTTATAAGGAAAAACTCAGGTCAAGCTGGCTTCAATGTATTCTATGAAAAATTAATAAAGAATGCATACCAATTCCTTTACAAACTCTTTCAAAAACATAGGAAGAAACATTTTACAACTAATTCTTAAGTGACTGAGATTATACTGCTCCCCAAACCAGACAAACTAGATAAAATGTTACAAAAAGAGGGGCAGGGGATGCTGATAGAACAATATCCCTTTGGAGTATTGATGCAAAATTGTTTTTTTTTTAATTTATTGATTCTACTTAGGTATACATGATAGCAGAATGCATTTTGATTCATTGTACACAGATGGAGCACAACTTTTCATTTCTCTGGTTGTACATGATGTAGAGACACATCATATATATAGTCATACATGAAGCTAGGGCTATGATGTCCATCTCATTCCACCATCTTTACTATACCCTCCTCCCTCCTCTTTGACCAAATTTTCTCCATTCTTCCCATATTCTTTCCCTCATTATGGATCAGCATCTACTTATCAGAGACAACATTTGGCATTTGGATTTTGGGATTGGTTTACTTTGCTTAGCATGATATTTTTCAACTCTATCCCTTTACCTGCAAAGGCCATAATTTTATTGCTGAGTAATATCCCATTGTGTATATATACCACAGTTTCTTAATCCATTCATCTGTTGAAGTGTATCTAGGTTGGTTCCACAGTTTAGCTGTTGTGAATTGAGCTGCTATAAACATTGAAGTGGCTGCATCACTGTAGTATGCTGTTTTATACTCCTTGGTATAGACCAAGGAGTGGGATAGCTGGGTCAAATGGTGGTTCCATTCCAAATTTTCTAAGGAATCTCCATACTGCTTTCCAGATTGGTTGTACCAATTTTCAGTCCCACCAGCAATATATGAGCATGCCTTTTTCCCCACAACCTCGCCAACACTTATTGTTATTTGTATTCTTGATGATTGTCATTCTGACTTGCGTGAGATGAAATCTTAGGGAAGTTTTGATTTGCATTTCTCTGATTGCTAGAGATGTTGAACATTTTTTTATATGTCTGTTGATTGATTGTGTATCTTCTTCTGAGAAGTGTCTGTCTGTTCACCACTTAGCCCATTTATTGATTGGGTTGTTTTTTTTTATGGTGTTAAGTTATTTGAGTTCTTTATATATCCTGGAGATTAGTGCTCTATCAGATGTGTGTGCGGCAAAGATTTGTTCCCAGAACGTCAGCTCTCTGTTCACTTCATTAATTGTTTCTTTTGCTGAAAAGAAGCTTTTGAGTTTGAATCCATCCCATTTATTGATTCTTGATTTTATTTCTTGTGCTATAGGAATCTTGTTAAGGAAGTAAGGTCCTAAACTGACATGATGATGATTTGGGCCTACTTTTTCTTCTATTAGGTGTAGGGTCTCTGGTCTAATTCCCAGGTCCTTGATCCACTTTGAGTTGAATTTTGTGCATGGTGAAAGATAGGGGTTTAGTTTCATTTTGCTGCATATGGATTTCCAGTTTTCCCAGCACCATTTGTTGAAGAGGCTATCATTTCTCCAATGTATATTTTTGGCATCTTTGTCTAGTATGAGATAACTGTATTTATGTGGGTTTATCTCTGTGTCTTCTATTCTATACTATTGGTCTACATGTCTATTTTGGTGCCAGTACCATGCCATTTTTGTTACTATAGCTTTGTAGTATAATTTAAGGTCTGGTACTGTGATGCCTCCTGCTTCACTCTTCTTGCTAAAGATTGATTTGGCTATTCTGGGTCACTTATTTTTCCAAATGAATTTTATAATAGCCTTTTCTATTTCTATAAGGAATGACATTGGGATTTTAATTGGAATCGAATTGAATCTATATAGCGCTTTGGGTAGTATGGCCATTTTGACAATATTGATTCTGCCTATCCAAGAGCATGGGAGATTTTTCCATTTTCTAAGTTCTTGTTCAATTTCTTTCTTTAGTGTCCTGGAGTTTCCATTGTAGAGGTCTTTCACCTCTTTTGTTAAAATTGATTCCCAAATATTTTTTTTTTTTTGAGGCTACTGTGAATGGGGTAGTTTTCCTAATTTCTCTTTCAGAGGATTCATTACTGATGTATAGAAATGCAACTGATTTATAGGTGTTGATTTTATATCCTGCTACTTTGTTGAATTCATTTATTAATTCTACAAGTTTTCTGGTGGAATTTTTTGGATCCTTTAAGTATAGAATCATGTTGTCAGCAAATAATGATAGTTTGAGTTCTTCTTTTCCTATTCATATCCCTTTAATTTATTTCATCTGTCTAATTGCTCTGGTTAGTGTTTCAAGGACTATGTTGAATAGAAGTGGTGAAAGAGAGCATCCCTGCCTTGTTCCCATTTTTAGAGGGAATGCTTCCAATTTTTGTCCATTTAGGATGATGTTGGCCTTGGGTTTAGCATAGATAGCTTTTACAAAGTTGAGGTATGTTCCTACTATCCCTAGTTTTACTAGTGTTTTGAACATACAAGGGTGCTGTATTTTGTCAAATGCTTTCTCTGCATCAATTGATAAAATCACATGATTCTTTAAGTCTATTGATGTAATGGATTACGTTAACTGATTTCCATATGTTGAACCAACCTTGCATCCCTGGAATGAATCCCACTTGATCATGGTGCATTATTTTTTAAATATGTTTTTGTATGTGATTTGCCAAAATTTTATTGAAAATTTTTGCATCTATATTCATCAGGAATATTGGTCTGAGATTTTCTTTCTTTTATATGTCTCTGTCTGGTTTTGGTATCAGGGTGATACTCACCTCATTGGATGAGTTTGGAAGCATTCCCTCCTTTTCTATTTCATGAAATAGTTTGAGGAGTATTTGTATTAAGTCTTCTTTGTAGGTCTTGTAGAATTTGGCTGAGAATCCATCTGGTCCTGGGCTTTTCTTGGTTGGTAGGCTTTTGATGGCATCTTCTATTTCCTTGCTTGAAATTGATGTGTTTAAGTTGTATATAACCTCTTGGTTCAGTTTGGATGGGTCATATGCCTCTAGAAATTTGTCAATTTCTTCAGGGTTTTCTATTTTACTGTAGTATAAATTTTCAAAATAGTTTCTAATTATCCTCTGTATTTCAGTAGTGTCTGTCATGATATTTCCTTTTCCATCACTAATTTTATTAATTTGGCTTTTCTCTCTCCTTCTTTTCATAAGGTGGTAAGGGTTTGTCAATTTTATTTATTTTTTCAATGAAGTAGCTTTTTCTGTTGTCAATTTTTTGAATTGTTTCTTTTGTTTCAATTTTGTTGATTTCAGTCCAACCTTTAATTATTTCCTGTCTTCTACCTCTTTTGGTGTTGGATTGTTTCTGTTTTTCTAAGGCTTTGAGATGTAGTGTTAAGTCATTTATTTGTTGACTTTTTCTTCTTTTAATGAATGAGCTTAATGCAATGAACACTGCCTTCCTCTTAACACTGCCTTCATGGTGTCCCAGAGATTTTGATATGTTGTGTCAGAGTTTTAATTTACCTCTAAGAATTTTTTTATCTCTTCCCTAATGTCTTCTGTTATCCATGCGTCATTCAATAGCATATTATTTAGTCGGAAGACTTTTATTTCATCATCAAATCTGAAGCTCAGTTTTGTTGGATATAAGATTCTGGGTTGACATCCATTTTCTTTCAGAGCTTGGTATATATTGTTCCATGATCTCCTGGCTTTTAGGGTCTGGGTTGAAAAATCTGCTGAGATCTGACTTGGTCTCCTCCTATATGTAATCTGATTTCTTTCTCTTGTGGCCTGTAAAATTCTATCCTTATTCTGTATGCTGGGAATTTTCATTGTAATGTCCCTTGTTGTAGATCTGTTGTAATTTTGTACATTTTGTGTCCTGTAAGCTTCTTGTATTTGATTTTTCATTTCATTTTTCTTGTTTGGGAAATTTTCTAATATTATTTCATTCAAGAGATAGTGCATTCCTTTGGTTTGAAATTCTGTGCCTTCTTCTATCCCAATAAATCTTATATTTGGTCTTTTGATGCTATTCCATAATTCTTGTATGTTTTGTTCATGGTTTCTTACCATCTTCACTGTATGGTCAACTTTATTTTCAAGATTGTATATTTTGTCTTCATTATTTGAAGTTCTGTCTTCCAAGTGATCTAGTCTGCTGGTAATGCTTTATATCGGGTTTTTTATTTGGTCTATTGTTTCCTTCATTTCAAGAATTTCTGATTGTTTTTTTTTCCCAACCCCTAGCTCTTTCTAAAGTAATCTTTTGCTACCTGTATTTGCTCTCTTATCTCTTTGTTGGTGTGATCGATGGTTGCCTATATTTTGCTCTCATCTCATTTTTGGAGTGATCAATAATTGCCTTTATTTGCTCTCTCATTTCTTTGTTGGAGTGATCAATTTTTGCCTGTATTTGCTTGCTTAAGTCATTCTTTAATTTACAGATCATTTTAATTATGTATATTCTGAACTCTTTTTCTGACATTTCATCAACTGTGCTATCAATGGATCCTATTATTATAGTATCTTGGTTTATTTGGGGCACTTTCTTCCCTTGCTTTTTTTCATGTTGAGTATGTATCTTCCTCTCTTGCAATGCCGATCTGAGGTATCGCAGTTTCTATCCTATCGTCTTGTAGTGACCCTACAGATTACCTGTATTTCACCTTGGAGTTCACTTCCAGTCCCCAGCAGGTGTCCCCAGATGGACACTACTGCCACTAATGATGGTAGTAGTGGTAGTGGAAGTAAGTCAAGTTGGCAGTGGGAGTGGCCCAAGATGGATGCAAACCCTTTCAGAGATGGGGCTAAAAGGGTAGGACTTACAATGGCTTTGTGCTGATTGATTGTAGACGTAGCACTTTGGTGGATTGCTGCATCCAGGCCCTGTCTGTTGCACCAAGGTAGAGGCTAATACATGGGAAGAACTATGGGGATGGCAGTGTACAAGATGGCTACAGGAAGGGACCAACAGCGTGGATTCTCCACTGTATGCAGGGGCAGTCCTGGGCCTGGGCTCTCACACAAACCTGTGAGGGTAGTCCTAGGCCTAATTTTGGCCTGGACTCCCTTAGGAATTCCAGATGGTGGGTCTATCCCTGGGCTTGGGCTCCCACAGATCTGCAGGGGCTCTGGCGCTAAACTAGGAGTGGTCCATGCCTCGATCACTGGGTCCCCAGAGGCAGTCCTGGGTCTGAAGTTCCCCTGTAGTTTGGTGGATTGGTGGGTAGCAATCTTGGGTCTGACCTTGGCTGGGCTCCTGTGGAGGTTTCTGAAGGTCATCCTGGGCCTTGGGCTGAGCTCCTGCTGGTAGGCATAAACTCTAGTATGGAACTGGGGGTGTTCCTGGGCCTCACTTAGGCCAGGTCTCCTGCAGGGGTCCCTAGAGGCAGTCCTTCGCCTGGGTCTGTGTTCCCCTGTGATTGGCGGCTAGCAGTCTCGGGTCTGCCCTTGGCTGGGCTCCAGTGGTGGTCCCTGAAGTTGGTCCTGGGCCTTGGCCCATGCTCCTGCTGGTCTGCAGGGACTCTGGCACAGAACTCGATGCAAAATCTCTAACAATGTACTAGCAAACTGAATCCAGCACCATGTCAAATGGATTTTATACCATGACCAAAGTGTATTTACTCCAGGAATACTAGACTGGTTCAACATTCAAAAATTAATTATAATACATCATATTAAAAGAATAAATGACAAAAGCTATGTGATTATCTTAATAGATACTAAAAATAATCTGACTATAAACAAGATACTTTTTTGATTAAAAATACTCAACTAAGGGGGAATAGAGGGAAACTTCCTCAACCTGATAAAGGGCATCTATGGA
Source organism: Geosciurus inauris (assembly GCA_004024805.1). Lineage (NCBI taxonomy): Eukaryota > Metazoa > Chordata > Mammalia > Rodentia > Sciuridae > Geosciurus > Geosciurus inauris. The sequence goes on along the minus strand of PVHX01014951.1, from coordinate 22,952 downwards.
AAGTACCCAGGTAGCATTACACTTAATCATTAAAGTGTGGGTGCTTTTCCACCAGGATCAGGGAGAAGACATGGAAATAGACTCTAAGTACTTTATTCAATATCTGTGATTTAATTTATCTGCTGGTTCCAGGTGAACAATCAGGTCTTGTATTCTTGTATTATGCTGTAACTCTTTTTTTGTACATCTTGTCTTCCTAACTAATTCTGCATTATTTGAGAGCCCACATATTATACTTCTTTCTACTTCCTTCAGTGATGTGCACATAGTGGGTACTCAACAAAAGTTTTTTCTTCATGGCATTTTTTTTCTTACTTGTGAATTAAAAGTATGACACCCATTTCCTACTGTCACTCAAAACATTTTGTATTATTATAATAGAAAGAATAGTTCTTCAGGATATTAAAATACCAATATTCGATTATAGTAAAAGGAATTATTATTCTTTTACAGCTTAAAATAAAACCTTATAGCCTCTGCCAACAATTCCATATTGGCCTCAGTCTGTTATTTGAACTTTCCAATGCTCATTAGACACTTGAACTTGGTTTATGTGGATGAGATTAAATAGATTAGACACTTGTATGGGGATGCAGATACAGAAACATTTCCTTCAGCCCAAGCTTCCAGTTGCAATTCAATCTATGAACAGTATGAGTAACAGGGTTGGACAGGAGGAGGATGAAAAATCACTGAGTCACTGCAAGTAATTTAATTATAAATAGAGGTTTTATGAGCAGTTTTAATGTGTGCTACCTCAGCTAACCTGACAATAAAGGTTTCACAAGCTACAATGACATCTGGAACCAAATCACATGTAGGAATTATGCAGCCACAATAAAAGCCACTTAATTAGCATTGCAAATGGTGTTCCAGCATTTATGAGATGTCTGCAAATTTGCATACAGATACATAATTACATAATTTGCAGCTGTTGTGTTTGTTCCATAAGACCTTGCCACTTTATTAGCAGAATATGTAAATCAGGAATTAATTCTCTTTATCTTTTTCATTCTCAGTCTTCTAAAGATGTGTGGTGAATCATGGTGACTTGGTTTGACTCTTTCATCTGGACTTCATCACCTTGTCTTTGACTGGCTTTAGAACAAAAACATACCCCATGACTTATTTAGCAGTTGAGTTATTTTGAATGATTTGTAAACACCATTTGTTAATGAATGAATATCATTTATTAGTTAACTTTGGCTTTCACAATTCATCTTTAAAATCTTTTACTTGTTCTGTCACTGTAGAAATATGACCTATTTATATCCTACTGGTTTAAAGAGGCTAATTATATATCGGCTCTTATTTGTATCCTTCAGATAGTTGTAGCTATCTTATATTCTAAATTAACACAGTCCATTGGAATGGAAGAATTTAATCAAAATGGAGTAATATCTAGTGAGAGTTTTAGATACAGAAAGCTGAGCAAATCCGGCAGCTAAATCCAGAATAGAAAAGAGGTGTAGCCCATTCAATTTATTGTCAGTCCTGTTGAAGGAAATGCTAGTTGAACTAATTTAATAATTTTTAGTACAATTTAAAGTAATAGGGCCATAAGATTTTATATTTCAGATCTAGAAGTTGCCGAAAGAATTTACTATGGGCTTTCAATTTATCAGTTGATCAAATTAAAATTACACAATTGAATATGATGTGATGGCTTTAGATAGTCTGAACTTAGGCATAGTAAGTACAAGGTACATCAGGGAAGTCTAAGGTACTTTTGAGAAATAGAGAACTTCTGTCTGACATTTTTTGAGCTATTTCAGGATGTCAGATTAGTCATAGAAATGAAGAGAAAAGTCTGAGGAAAAATGCTTGAGTAAGATGAAATTAGAAAAAGTAGACTTTACTGTTCATCTATTTATTCAACATTTATTGAAATAAGTGATAAGGAAGAGGAAAGATTGAGCTAGGCTATTAGGCTGGAGGCTGAGGATAAGTAAGACTAATATTCTAAGTCTGAACATAAAAATCTCACAGTCTAATATTCTAAGTCCCTGTTAAATATGCTGCCTGAATGTTCATCTTTATGGAGTGCTAAGCTAAGTATAGTTTACTTTTTGCCCCCCAATGCTAGGGATCAAACCTAGGGCCTGATGTATACCGAGCAAGTGCTCTACCACTGAGTCATGCTTCTACATGTAGAGTTCAATTTTAATAAAACAGTTTTCTCACTTACTAGCATTTTTATTAAAGGCAAAATCCATGTGCAAAACTGGATAAATATACATATGTTAAACTATGGTTGATTATGTGCTTTTGATTTATTGGAGAGACATTTCATATTTGAATAGAATTAAGGGAAGAAAAAAATCTCCAAATCCTTTGATATTAGGTCTTTTGAAGTTCCCTCTATCTTTATGATCGTAGCCACTAATTTAATGCACTTAATCATTGATGAGAACAAATATTTTTCTTGGAGTTGAACACACAAATCTGTGTAACCCTCTCTAGCTTGTCTTTAATCTACTCAATCTTTTAGAAAAGAAAATAGTATGGCAAATCCCAAGGACACCCTGTATTTGAGATGAAGTCTCTGTGCTCATGAATGATATTGTTCAGACCAACTTTCCACTTGTCAGCATCCCAAGGGATGGGGAATAGTATCATGGTGCCCTGATTTTAATTGTGGAATAAAATGATATCATATGAAGAGCTCAAATATGGTTTACATATTAATGTTGTGTAAATAAAAGGACTTAATAGTGCAATGTTCATTCTTTTGGCGGCTTCTTTATTCTTTCTCTGTGGGACATTTTTGTTCTTTTACTGATTATTTAGCTATGATAATACATTTATGATTGTTAGTATGACTTTCTTTGAAAACTATCTGTGTAAAGAATATGCAATTAAGTTGATAATGGAATAAATAAAACAGGAAGGATCCTGACTCAGTCAGCAACACTTACTAGGAGAAAAGGCCTCACTCCTGCAAGTGGTTACTGGTCACTTCACCTGGTAGCACCACGTAGACACTCTGAAGACCAGGTCACTTGTTTTCCTGGTGTTGATGTCACAACATTCTCATAGTGCTGCTCTCTGAAGTAGATAAGGGGAGCACACACAGGGATGGTGAAATTTCTCTAACTGTCTAAAATTGTGTGATTAGCTTTTATCCCTTATTTCTGTATGTAGTACAGGCTAATATTTGGAGTTATGCCAATGTGCTAGCACTGAACACACAGCTCATCACAGAAATGGTCAGCGCATCTTCTGTGTTGAACCTGAACATTCTTCACGAGACCATTTGTGATTCTGTCAAAGCTGTTGCATCTAGGGCAGGTCAGCAAGCATTTTCCTCTCTTTCTAGAGGCCCATGGATTCATCTTCAGGAATGAAATACTTATTCAAGCTTTCCCCCCGTTTCCTGTGCCAACTACATTAAGTTTTTAATTAATAAATCTACTTGGAAAAGTGGAATGACTATTATACTAGGTCTGGTACATTCAGGTCAGAACCTGAAATGAGGAGGCTACTGAATCTTTTCAAGCTACAATCCCTGGGGTCCGCCTTGACAGCAACTAGACCAGAGACTGAGGACTGGTCCTCTAGAGCTGTTGTGTGTGCATTGTTCATGTTCTTCTCTGGAGGTTAGACTGAACTTCTCTGAATTGAGTAAAACTCTCTTGTATGTAGCTTTAAAGATGCTTTAAAGTGAACCTCTAAACACTTGTTCTTTCTTCTTAAATATCAGAAATAGTAATAAAGATAATTAACATTCCTCTAATAGAAAGATGAGAAAATAAAGAAATGTTTACAGGACCATTTGGCATATCCAGCTTAAATAATGGAAATGAATTAAAATTATGTCTAAAATATATGGATTATTATAGAATTAATTAACAATTTTCACTATAGTTTTAATCAAATAACAAAGCGTTTATTTCCTGAATTCAGCAATGGTTCCTAAAAAAGTGCAGAAAGTATTTTGTGCCAGAGCAAGCCATTAACTTCTTGGCTCTCACCTATTGCAAAAGAACCAGTTCTTGAATTTTATGGCTTCTATTACCTTATACAGTGAAGAAGTCAGGTCCAAAGCTTTTAAAGTTGGATATACTCCAAGGGAACAAGAATTTTATAATTCATTTGATTTGGTAATAGCAAGACAGCATCTTGACAAGTTCTGATAACATAATTTTTATATTTCAGAGATATCTTATTTTTATGTTTATGCTCTGACATTTTCATTTGAGGCAGTAAAAAATACCTTATAGTTAATGAGAAAACAAAGTTTTAAAAACTTGCTATTGCATTAAAAATAATCAGTTTCCGGGTTAAGATGGGTCATAGAAAGAAGAAAAATATATATCGATAAGAATTCTGTCCAAAAAGCAGAAATCACACTAGGTTTTTCAAGCAATATTGTATCTAATCCAAGGAATGAAATGCTTTTCCACACTATGAAGTGCTGGTAAGAAGGTCAGGGCAAGCTGTGAGAACTCTCAGATGCACTGCAAGCTTTTCTGTAACCAAAGGGTCATAGATTCAGGAAATAGTTGCCCATGATTAGATTTTTCTTCAATACTTAAGAAGATTTCCAGGAGAATACTCAGAGGACACCACAAAACCTTCATGTTTGCCACACGTCCATGTTTTTACTTACTATGCCCAGAGAAATGTTAGTATGGCTTCTCCATCCCCTACATTTTTCACCAGAGCTTTTTCTTGGCAACTCTGCTAGCTAGGGTGTGCTGGTGAAAGCATTTCCTAGGTTTCTAAACTCTGTGATGCCAGGATGGTGCAAAGGGGCACAGGAGTCCTGTGGGGTCAAAAGATGAGGAGGAGCAGCATGATTTGTTGTGAGTGCTCCTGAGTCTCTTTTTAAGATAGAGTATCTCTCAGTTTGAGAAACTGGACATTACTTATCAAAGCAAATGGCATAACGAAATAAAGCAATACCATTAACCCTGCTTGATATGCATTACTAGTGTGATCTACTCAGAATAGTAAAGCCCACCCACCATTTTCACAATGGTAGCTATCATTGTCTGCCTTTCTTATCATCTACAGAACACAGTAACTGTACATCTACTTTTCCCTGTATCTTTCACACTCTTATTTACCTCCTTACTGCATTTATTGCACTTATTATATAGGGGTGAATCTTTTGCTGTTTCCTAATAACTTCTTCCTGCATTTCTCTCGTTTCTATGTGGAATTTTCTCCCATTTGTATCCCTTCTCACCCTGGTAATTGACTTAAAACCATGGTCATGGTTAAGATATTTATATCCAGGAAAGATCTGTAAAATACTATTTTATCTATTACTAGATGGATGCTAGACATTTTAATTGGGCAGTTGGTGTATTGAGCCCTTTCCTTTCTTGGTTGCTGGCGATTTCTAGCTCAGTTAAGTTTAAGGAAGAGCCAAAGGCTAAGGAGAGATACAACATTCATTGTTTTTCTCCCATAAAATTTTAGATGTGATTTGTCCACCACATCTATCTCACTCTTCTTTGAGTTCCTTTACTTATGCAATCTTCATATATGCTTGCTAAGTACCACTGTCTCTTATGACAGTACTCTGAACTTGAACTGTTCCCAGAATAGCTTAATATCTGAAATACGTTCTCTCATTTTCCTACTGAACTTAACTGTCTGTATTTCCCTCCTTTAATGACTTGTTCTCTGATCTCACCTGGATCTTCAGTTCTTTCACCATTCTTAGTCTTCTAATGTATTATTTACTTCCCTCTCTACTCTTTTTTTAAAAAATATTTTATTTAGTTATAGATGAACACAATACCTTTATTTATTTAATGTGGTGCTGAGGATCGAACCCAGTGCCTCACACATAGGAGGCAAGTGCTCTACCGCTGAGCCACAACCCCAGCCCCACTCTCGACTCTTTACAAATACTATTTCACTTAAATCTTGGATTATCTTGACTTGAAATTTCAGTATATAATGTTAATTCCTGAAGAAGAACCAACTAGAGTTCAGTGGATTGTCATTTTTAAAAAAAATCTTATAATCCCTATTCACTAATCTAGTGATTGTCACAGAAAAAAACTCAGTTTGTTAAATGAATAGGTGAACACAACTCCCTATTTTCTGTACTTCTATTCCTGGGATGCTGAAAAAAATGTCATGTAGCTTTCAGACAACTTAGTTTCTATTTTCAACCATTCCCTTAGTTACAATCTTTTTACTTATTCCTTGTTGCATATTGTCTCTTCCTGGGTTCCCTAGGAAATAAATGTTCGAAGCTAATATTAAGAGCTTTGTTTTTTATGAGATTCAAGAAAGGTGAGGAGAGAGAAGAATGAGGCAGGGAAGAGGAACTGCAAATAGAAGAGTTGTTGCTGAGGTGGTCACAATTATGTCTCACAGATGTCATTAGAAAGACACTAGAGAGAGGTGCCTCTCCAGTCCATCCAGAGCATGGAGGGTACCTGCGTTTATCTACTAGTAACTGCCTTCCATTGTGTCATCTCCCTCCCACTCTGGGTTTTATCCATATGGATGTTGAGAATGTCCTATGGCAACTTGCATGTTAGCACCAACAAAAAGCTGTGGGGAGAGAGGGAAAGGGTCATGGGATGAATCCAGGTAGATCCCATCAGGTGTAGTTCATGAGTCACATGTGAGACCTGGTGCAGCTACCATATGATACCCCTCTGTCTTTTTGTGGCAGCTGCAGCAACCCGGCCCTAGGATTAAGGAAACAGGAAAAGATGTGGTTGGGGATTCTCTGACTTGAACACAAGTCAAGTGCACAGATCTAATCTGGCACATGAATTAGGCTGTCACTTTTATTCCCTATAGAAGTTTTCACAAGTTGTTACTACTAGTATTATCAGGGAAAAGGAAAGTCTGGGCCGTAAACTAATATGAGTGGTATATTTGTGCTTTTTTGTTATTGAGATTTTTTTATTATTTTAAAGGACAAGATATTTTATACTTATATTTTATATTATATTTGCATGTGAATGTGAACTTTTTTTGGCAAAACAACTCAATGAGTAGGTTTGTATATTATTATTATACTAATTTTGGAAAATGAGACAGACACTCAGAAAAGTGGAAAGTCTTATCCAAAGTCACAAGTTTGAGGGTTTTAGGGAATAGAACTTGGGTTTGGAACCAAAAGACTTGATCTTTAATTCTAGCCCTATGTTTTACTTTTATTTCGTCATTTTTAAACTCAGAAGCATTAATACCTAGACCAACTTGGAGTGATGGACTTGGCAATTGTTATGGTTTGGATGTGGGGTGTCCCCCAAAAGCTCAGGTATGAGATGATGCAAGAAGGTTCAGAGAGGAAATGATTGGGTTATGACAGCCTTAACCCAATCAGTGAATTTAACACCTGATGAGATTGAGTGGTAACTGGAGGCAGGTGGGATGTGGCTGGAGGAGGTGGGGCATTGAGGGCATGGCTTTGGGGTATATATTTGTATCTGGCAAATGGAGTCTCTCTCTCTCTGCCTTCTGATCGTCATGTGAGCTGCTTTCCTCCCCCACATTTTTTTGCCATGGCTCACCTCTAGCCCTGAAGAATGGAGCTGGCTCTCTATGGAATGAGACCTCTGACACTGTAAGTGAGCCCTCAAATAAATTCCTCCTCCTCTACAATTGTTTGGTTGGGTCTTTTAGTCATGGCAGTGAAAAAGCTGACTAAAACAGTGATTCTTTGATCTTGCAGTGGGCTCATTAAACACCTCAGCCACATTTTATGGATGTTTGTATACCTGCACAATTAGAATTAGGAGAGAAAAGAAGTGAGAAAAAATGTGGATCAGTTGGCTTATGACTGTTATGTGTTAGAAGCAAAGCAAGCCAATTTTCTCCATTTATTTTGAAAATAACCACAGGTTGAAATTGAAGGAAATTGATCCCCACTAATGAAACAAAACAAAACAAAACAAAGCAAAACAAAACACATAAAGACAAGATCTTTCCTTTTCTCATTTTGTCTCTCCTGAAAGTGAATCATTTTGGTTTTTAAGATGCAATAATTTCAATAATTGACATTATTATTTTAGAAGCATGCATCCCATTGAGCGATTGCTTGAGGATAAAATGGATAAATTAAATTTAAGTACCAGCATTTTTCCTTCCAAGAATATAGTCTTAAATAACATTTCACAACTAAATATGCTGTCAGAATATTACAATGAACTATGAGTACAGGTAACAGAATTTAGTATAACTAGTTTGCAATTGCAAACGATCCTGGTTATGTTGCTGGTACAAGTATAAATAAATGAATGGAACATGATGAAAATGTTGGCCTTTTTCAGTTGTCAGCAAATGATGTAGATTTTATGTCTTAAAAATATATAGTTTTCTCCTTTTCTGGTGCAAATAGTCATTTAATAATAGAGTTATCTCTGCATGTCCAAAATAGATTGAATTAGTCCTCATTACTCAAGTTGGATACTGCAGACCATTTATCCTATTTGTCTTTGGTTTCCTTGCCAAGTCTTTGCATTTACATTTGTATTATAACTTAGCTGGTGCTGACCTTCCACAATCAATCATATATATTTGTTGTTTTAAGTATTTCTTAATAACAATTTTCCTAGCCAAAATGATTTTATTTCCTAGCCAAAAAATAAAGTAACATAAAATAATGCAAGCTTCTTGCCAGCATCAAATATGGGTGTAAATTAAACGGCATAGTTGGGAGGGAATTCAATATGTTTTTTCTTGATCGAGAAGAGATAATTAGCACATCTGTAAAAAGCACATAATTTTTATTATCTGTGAAGACTTTACCAGAATGAATACATCATTACCTGCACAAATAAAAAAGTAGAATGCTACAATTCATTTTCTGAGCTGCTATGATTGGGGAAGAAAAGCAATCCGACCTTATCTTTTTCTTTATAATTAGCATTGCTGAAACAACTTTAAAGGCAGAACGGAAAGAAGATAAAAATGTAGACTGGTAACAAGTTGGGAAGAGTTTATTATAAAAGAGACCTGTAATTATTTAAAGAATGTACTGAATAGAAAGACTTGTGCTTTAAAAGTGTGGGGAGTTAAGCAATAGGAAGTTCTGGACCTGCTGATACTATAGTAATAAGAGAAGGAATATAAAGCAGAATTTAGGCTCCCTTAGAAGCTGAGCTCTGGAAAAGGAATATATTAACGGCTTGACAATGAAATATGCAAATGCATCCTTAAATTGCTGATAGAGTTCACAAGGCCAAGCTGCACAACAGAGCAGGAATCAGGACCTTGCAGATATAATCTTTGATCTCACACAATTGTTTATGTTCTTTATGAATCTGGTTTTGTCGTAAATAAAATTATGATAAAGACTTTGCCATTTTTCAGTTTGCCAGTGGGCTACAGGCCAGGATTGTCTGGATCACTAAAACCCAATTAAAGGGAATCTTACATTTTCTCAGGTTGTGTTCTGACCTGGGGTGCTAGAAACACAGAAGCGGCCCCTTCCTCTGTATCAAATGGCATCCATGCTTAGGTCAGGAGAACCTGAAGTGTGCCAGTGAGTGGAGATGGACTCTTGAACTTAGATGCTGAGGATTGTACACATAGTATTTTCTGTCATAAAATCTCTCAGGCAACATCTCAGTCCTCCTGCAATTCCCGGTTTTCTTTCCCTCTTCCATTTTTTCCTCTAAAATGTCTTGTGTCATTTCAGTCTTCAAAAGATAGACAATTCTGATATATACTTGCCTGCTCCTCTTCCACCACGGGCATGTGAAGCTTCCCCTCATGACTTCTCTACTCCTTTACCCATTGGAGGAAGGATTTTATTACTCAAAATAACCTAAAGCTCCTTTGAAATTGTAGATCAATTTTAAGTACTAGCCCACATTCATTTTGTGTATAGTACTTTTGGGGGAGGACATGCACTATTCGAGGTACACAATTAGACAGTAGTAACATAAAAATGAGTCTATCTAGTTGAAAAGGCACAGTTCTCTAGAAGAAAATTAGTGCCAGAGGAAAAAACAGATCATTTAAATAACGTGATAATCTCTCATATCCTTAAGATGGTTGCCATTTTAAGAAACAAAACTTAAGAATAAAATCAGAAAATGTTCTAAGTGCTGACCAGAATATTAAAAAATCAGGAGAACTTGTGCACTGCTAGTGGGAAGGTAAAGGGTGCAGTTACTATGGAAAACACTGGGGCCATTTCTCAAAAAATTACAAATAGATTTACCACAAGATCTAGAAATTTCACTTCAGGACATAAGGTGCAGAAAATTGAAAGTAAAGTCTCAGAGAAATATTTGCATACTGACATTCATAGCAACATTATTCACAATAGCCAAAGATGGAAGCAACCCACATGTTGATTGATGGATGAATGGAAAAGCAAATGTATACATACACTGGAATATTTTTCAGTCTTCAAAAGACAATTCAGATACATACTACAAAATGGATGAACTTGGAGGATATGAGGCTAGGTAAAATAAGCCTGTCACAAATGAAAAATATGGTATGACTCCAATATCATGTAGGGAGAGTAGTCAAATTCATACAAATGGAAAGTAGAACAGTGGATATCAGGGCCTGGGGTAGGGAGGAGTGGGAGAATTGTTTAGTGGGTACAGAGTGTCAGTTTTACAAGAAGAAAAAGTCTGGAGATTGCAACAATGTGAATATTTAACACTACTAAACTGTACCCTTACTAATGGTTAAGATGTTAAGTTTTATGTGTGTATTGCCAAAATTAAAAATAAAAATGAATTAAGATGTGACAATCTATCATAAAAGTATGAATTCCAAAGGATTCTGAGAACACAGAAAACACCAACTACTTGAGAGCAGAGATGGAATATGTAAAAGACTGACTTTTGAAGCAGTGGATAGGACTCCTCAGAGAGCAAGCAGAAAGGCATTTCAGAAAGTAGAATCAGCAGGTAAAGGCAAATGCCATAGTGTGCAAAAGCAGAAACTGTTGGGATATAAACAAAGGGCAGAAAAACAGTTACGAGGTAAGTACAGATCCTGAAATTTCTTGGGATAAATATTTGCATGTGGTTTTAATTTAACACTATCATTCCAGGTGAATTTTATTCTTTTCCAACATCTCGTGCGCTCCAGTAACCACATCCTCACCATCACCATTAAGGATCACCAGGGAAGACTCAGATTGAAGGGGAGTAGTCAGCACATGCACAGGATGCAGAGAGAAAAGGGTGGAAGGAAAAGGTTAGAAAAAGGAAATCAGTGAAAATGCAGAGCTAACAGGCTCACATTTTCTCATTTAAAGTTTGTGATTTGGACCCAGCAAGTAGGCAGGAACCACCTGTAAAACATACAAGAGATCAGGAGATATTTTTAATGTGGAGTTTTTGAAACATGAATTACTTTTGTGAATGTAAATCATTGTTACTTTGATAAAAAAGAGCTCACTAAAATGTAATTGCATTTTGAGATACAAAACATCAATCATAAATGTGACATGGAGTTTTTAGCAATACTGAACTTGGGGCTGTCACATGACTTTTTTTTCATAACTCTCAAAGAATTTTGGGTCTGATGATTGCTTTTCCTATTACTGCTATGCCCAGGTGGCCATATTGGTTAGTTAATTTTCCTTATTTTGGGGGATGAAGATCCACACTGTTTTCCTGGCTTGTATGTGGAACACATACCAATGCTGTATTGTAATAAAGTTGCTTTTTCACGCTAAGCATATGAATTTTCATATGCATCATATGAATTTTCAAAAAAAAAGCCACAATGATCAATTTAAAATTGAAATTAAAAATACTCTATTTGAATGATTATTAGAATCAAAAGACATAATACTTTATAAATAAATTGGGACACACAAGTATGCAATTGACAATAATGATAAACCTTTATGAATAAGCAGTGTTCATTCAAATGTTCTTGGATTTCTTCTAAGTACTATTCCTATTGAATCTCTTATGGTCTTTCTGGTTCTAAAGCTACATGAGTTTATATTTCTTATCTTAAATTATATTTGTTAATGGGTTACTTTGCTGTCCTCAAATTGGGACTTCTGTTTCTAAAATAATAGCACCTGAAAATAGGATGAGTTGATTGACAGTGAATGTAGAATAAAACTTGTTAAAGATTACTTAGCGTTCTGGGCTTCAGTGAATTTGGTTTTTGTTTCTAATTTTTGAAAAATTTACCCCAAGTCACAGTCCTGTATGGGAGCCATAGATTACTTTTTTAGTGTAATTTGATCTTCTCCATATCCCTGTGAAAATCCTTCCAGGAAGCTCAATCCTGGAGGGACTCATGCTGGCCAACAGCTCTTAGGCAGACTCAAAGTGGTGAAGAAACTGTGTTTAAAAATTCCTGCCTTCCTGGAGGTAATACAGAAGGAAACTGACCAATTTACACTGTTCTATTGTGTGCATGCATAAATATGAAGCAACGAATCCCACTGTTATGTATAAATTACAATGCACCAATAAAAAGGAAAAAAAAACCAACAAAATCCTGTCTTGGCACTGAGCAGTTGAGATACCCTCCAAATGGATTTGAAGTCTTTAAAAATCTCTTTCAAAAATGTAAACTACAGTAGATAAATCATCTGAGCCCATTTTTGCAAGGATAAAGTCCATCTTGCAAAAAAGAATTTAAACTCTTCTGGTGACAAAGATCCTATTTCCAAGCCCCAATTAGTCAGTAGAGACTCATCACAAGTGCTATTCAGAGTTTGCCAATACAAATCTCTTCCTCCCCTGGTCAGGGAGATAGCTAAGCTAAGTGAGACTGAATGGACACATCTTTCCAAAGTTATCCTCATTCATTTCTCCTATGATAATGTCACTTGAAAAGAAGGAGCTGCCTCTGAAGCTACCAACAGAATGATTAAAGTTTACTGTACTTTTCTAGGACTATTTCTTTATAGTATCAGTACTAATATGTTCAATGCCATTTATAAATATTTATACTTGTACACTATATTTTCTGCTAAGAATGAGAAAATGCTGGTATTCTTTCTTTATAAAATAAAATTGTCCTTATTAAGCAGAGAGAGACAAAATAACTGTGACTGTATTTTAAAATTCTCAGTTTGTGCTTATTATTATAATACTTAGTGTTATTATTATTTCATTATTATTGAAATAATCACTATTGATTCCAAGATAATTCATTTAAGAATATTTTAATATCATGTGTCTGTGTATGTACAAATTAAATTTAATCCACATTGTAGGAACTATTAGTGTGCACTTGAAGGACTTTAATAAGAATTCCACACTCTAGAGGTTTCTACGGCAAATAGCTCAAGTTCAGCTAAATACGCAACAGAGGGTTTGCCAATAAGCATGAAGAATGCTAGAAATAGCTGTTTTCTTGACAAAATAAATAGTTCTTAAGTTATAAAAATTGTCTAGACAAAGTGTGTGCTGCCTCTGTGTGAGTAAGTGCTGGAATTGGGCAAACCCAGTGGGATCATAGTTCCAATGCTGAGTCTGCTTCTAAATGCCCACATGGTTCTTTACCCCCACCCGTGGGTAGAATTGCTCTGTTTACTCAAACACAAAGGTTAGTGGATCCATCCACAACTATGTAATTGTTCTTCTTCTATAGTAAAAATAGGGCTGGGGATGTGGCTCAGTGGTTGAGTACCCCTGAGTTTATCCCTGGTACCACACACACAAAAATAGCACAAGATTGACAAAGTTTATCATCCTACAGTATGTTATGGTTTCGATATTAGGTGTCTCCTAAAACTCTTGTGTGTGAGATCATGAAAGAAAGTTCAGAGATGAAATAATTGGGTTATGAGAGCTTTAACCTAACCAGTGCATTAACCCTCTTATAGAGATTAACTGGGTGGTGAAGGTAGACATGTAGGATGGGGCTGGAGGAGGTAGGTCATGGGGGGAGTGCCTTTGGGGTAAATACTCTGTGAGCTGAACTTAGTTTTTCTCTGCTTCCTAGTGGCCATGTTCTGAGCTGCTTTCCTCAACCACACCCATCACAGTCTGCCACTGCTCAAGCCCAGAGCAATGGAGTTGGCCGTCTATGGACTGACACCTCTGAAATCGTGAGCCCCAAATACAGTTTTCCTCCCATAAAATAGTTCTTTTCAGGACTTTCATAACAGTGAGAAAGCTGACTAAAACAGCATCTGTCAGCAACCAAATTGGATGTATTACTGCTAGGTGTGATATCCATGCAAATCAGTGCGGGAGTCAGGTGTTATCACAGATCTGCATTGTTGAACCATCTCCTAGAGAGCTGGGGATAACTGGAATACTGAGATACCTAGGACATTTGTTTTTCTCTCATTGGTGGTATGGAGTTTTTCTATATGGAGATTTAGTCCTTAGAATCCTGAGTATGGAGGTAATGCCATGCTTGAGACTGTATTAATTGATTTCACAAATATTTATTAAGCATTTTCTACCTACCAGGCACACTTTTAGGGACCCAAAGGTGAAGATGAGAGATGAGGTTTCAGCTGTTATGAATTTGATATTATGGGTACTGTAAGTATATAAGCAGAAAAATTGGGGAAATTTGGATAGTAATAAGAACTAAGGAAAATTATAGCACAGTTATGTGGGAGAGACTCCTCAGAAGGGCACCCTATGAGGATGTGACATTAGCACTGAGGCTGACAAGTCAGTCGTGCAAAAAATATGTGTGAACAACATTCTAGGAAATAGTAATTGCAACTTTAAAACTATAGAAACCTGTCAGTTGCCATTTGTAACAAGTTTGCCTTATGTAGTGTTTCTGAAAAGATGTAGGAAATAAATTACTCATTTGTATGATGGGCTAGAATTTGCGACCCTATAATACTAGGACACATGCCTTCAGGGTAGGACTGACAATTTTATGTAGGATGAATGTTCTATTTTAGAGAAATGACCCCTCACTTCCATATAGCATTGTGGAGTTTGCAAAGACCTTTTATATCCATGATTATATGTTCTGACAGATACCCATTTTAGCAACAGTCCTAAAATGATTGAGTTGCAAATAGAAGAAGAGCCAAGGCAAATAAATAGAAATTTATGTCATTACACAAGAATTTGGAATTTTCTAATTTCAGGCAGAAATAGATTCAGAGGCTAAATAATAGCACCAGAATATTGTCTTCTTGTCTCTCCCTGTTTTCTTTCCATGGCCCTTATTTGCAGTTATGTTTTCCCCATGTGGTAGCAAGTATGGTTAGTACTAGTCAAGGTTATTAACCTTTCCACTGAATAAACCTAGGTTGTAGGTGGGATGAAATCGCCTCTTTCCTAACAGCTGCAGCACAGGTCTGGGGGTATGTGACCACCTCAACCCACTTCTGTGGCCAGGGCCTGTTGACCAGGAGTAGGAGTCAGTCCCATAGAGATTGAAAATAGGAGATGCTTGATTCACTAACAAAAAAAATGAAAAGATGATTGGTGGGGAATATAATGGAAGTCTGTCATAAAACTATAATTACTTTTTCCACCTGAGGTTAAAAAACTTGCTCAATATTACAGTGAAAACTTGTTTTGGACTACAGAATTCTTTCCATTCCCATGATTTATCATCTAAAAATGACCATAAGGATGTTTTACAATCATCTAAAGGATGATAATAAGAATGAATTTCCAAGATAATTCAACTCAAAAGAGTGTAAAATGCATGGGATGAATCATATTTTAAATGAACATCTACTTTACCAATGGTAGATCACTTTGGTTGAGTCTGACAGCAGCTCCATCCTTCCAGCTAGGCTTACTAAACAGGTGTTAGCAGTTCTTTGACGAGGCCTTTTCCCCCCTCATATAAGCTTGGGTGTAGATTTTTTTTCCTGATGCATGGAGGATAGGACTCAATCTGGGAGTGTGAGCAGTATTGAGAGGGGTTGAGAGCCAAGATACCTGTGGGCCACATGGAGAGCTTTGATGCTTTGGGGTGAGAAGACCCAAATCTTTTTGTCTTGGAGACAGTCTACCCTACTAAGCCTTAAGATTTCTTTACTTTTAAAAGATGAATAATTTACATGCCAGTTATTAAGAGAAGTACCAAGGTAACTCTAGGACTGTGGGCAGGTAGAGGCAGAACCAAATGTTTTGTGAAAATGGCCAGTGTGTGTCATATACCCATTCATTAGGAAGTACTGTGTAGGAAATACTACAGTAGGCAAAGAAGGATGCATAAGGCCTGTTCTGATGTACTGCAACATATGAGGTAGGTGACATATTTTATAGACACTCATGAAGGCTTTAATTCTAGATTAAGACTTTCATAGATTTAAGTGTATCACTTCTAGAAACTTAGGTGTACTCGTACAGGAAATTGATGTACTCTGAGCAAGGGAGATAAAAACATGTCTTTTCTCCAGGGAACAAGATTAAAGACACATTTAGGCTTGCAAAAAAATATAGCTCACTACCTAGAGTCCTCCTGGATCCTGAAAAATATTTTATTAACTTGTACATCTATTCTAAAATATTTCATTCCTAAAATTTTTTCCAGTCCCAAACTTTGTGTGGCTAATGCTCCTCTTCCACACTTGTTGACCTTGAGAATTATTATTATTAGGAAGCCAGAGTTATTTAAAACTGGCAGGAAACCCTGCCCTATATTTTCCCAGCCCTCTGGCCCCTAAAGAACTCTGCTTCATTTTACGGAGCAGCACATTTCTCTTTGACCTTACATGGTCACCAGGCAAATGGCTTGTATTCTGAAATGAATAGAAATGCCAAGATTTAACATTTTCAGTCTCCTCGTATAGAGGATGCTATTCCTTGTCTTTTCTTCAGGCCATATTTCATACTTAGATCACTATTGGCCTTGCCCTTCAAGTCCTGCAGGTATCTGGATTCACGCTCCAAAGCTTACCCATTTCGTTCCCTAATTTAATCTTAACCCAAACGCTGCATGTAAGCTGCTTCTTGAGCTTTGTTCAAAAAACTTCAAATGAGAAAACTGGGTTATGAAAAGAATATTTCTGTTCTTAACACATTCATTGTGCAACATAATCTCTACAATGAAATATACACTAATATGAATCAGAGCCAATTTGTATCAGCTGGGGATTGTATCTTCCTAGAATCCAGATACTCACAGGGAAAATCTTCCTGTACCCATCCTTGCATTGATACAGTTGAACTGGAAAGCTCCTGTATGAAGGTGAAGATCCTCCCTGTAATACAACTTCTTGGTACTGAATCAATTTCCTTCCCTCCTTCCTTCCTTCCTTTTATCCTTCTCCTCTTCTTTATTTCATTTATTGTCTTTGTCACCCTATCTATCATATATCATCTATTTCTAAACCATCACTAGAGTTATATCTAGAGTTGGGGGACTTATACTTTTGAAATCTGACAGTTTAGAGTTCCTGCAGGCAATGGTAGACAAAATAATGACATATGATTATTTTTAAGGATAGCCTATAGGACATTATTATGACTTTTAAGTTTTTTAAGCCAGGAACTTTATATTGTGGATCTTACATCATTTTAAAATTGTTAAAATTGTTAGAAAACTCCAAAATGAAAGCTTCCAAACACCAAGTTTAACATACTTGAGGAGCACTTTTCAGATTAGAGTCATGAGCTTTAACAAGTGGTTAAAAAATAAGGTAACTCAATTAGGTTTGAAAGGAAGTACATTATGATAGTTGGTGGATGTTCTTTTCAGTGATGATTACACATTAGCTAGGCTTTAAAAATTCATTTTAGTATAGTAATTTATATTATTAAAGTAAAACATAAAGGCTCAATAATTCTGAACAGTTAGTATTACAC
This sequence comes from Geosciurus inauris, assembly GCA_004024805.1. NCBI lineage: Eukaryota > Metazoa > Chordata > Mammalia > Rodentia > Sciuridae > Geosciurus > Geosciurus inauris. The sequence continues at coordinate 5,277 of PVHX01014951.1, read as the reverse complement.
ATTTTCCAATTGTTCAAGTAAGGAAATTACATGATTCCCTGTACACACACACACACACACACACACACACACACACATGGGTTTCAAAATTTCCACAAGTATAATTTACACTCCAGGTAGTAATGATGCTCCAGCAACTCTGACTCTATTCTTAGGTTCTCATTAGCAGAAATAGCTATTTCTGAAACTGCTCAGATTTCCCAAAATAGCAATTCAGACAAGAAGTTTAAAAAGTTAAAAAGCTAAAGGAAAAGAAAACATTAAAATTTTATTCACATAAAACCACTGAAGCAACCTGTCCATTTTTAAATTTCAATGTTTAGCATTTTCAGATGGAGTTTATCAAAAGGGGCCAGGCATGGTGGTTGGTTTTTAGCCTTCTGTGTGGAATAGGCATTCTGAATTGACTTCCAGGTCTGCTTTTTATCTTCTTATTGTTTACTCTGTAGTTCACAGCTATGTCCGAAGCTCTGAAACCATGTTAAGAAAGGCCTTGGAGATTCTTATAACATTAATAAAAATTGATCCCTTATTTCTTATTCTAATTGCTATTTAAGCATGTAGTATTTCTCATAATGGGGACAAAATTCTCCTCTGAATGAAAGGGTTTGTTTAGCCCAGGCAATCAGTTAATCTAGCTTTCTGATCCCAACATTTGCACTGGATTTCCACATGACCTTAGGAGGTGGATTAAACTGTCAATGCTATAATCGACCAAGACTTAAACTTGGGCTAAACTTACAGAAGTAATTTTTGTCTTGTTCTCAATTAATACCTGCCAAGAGGCTGGCAGGATTTGCTCCTGCACATAAGGAATTATTTGGATGTAAACCTACATTTTAATTTCTAATACATATTCTCATGGAGGGAAATATGGAAGCTAAAACCCATCTTAAACAAATGACAAACCAAATTATTTACTTTATTATTAACAAATTAATAATATAATGATAATATAATATAATAATATAATAAATTAATAAATAATTAAATTATTTACTTTATTATATATTTATTATATAATTAATAAAGTGATTTATTTTCTTTACATTTATGACAGGGGTTTCATTTGTATATTATAATTTTACTAATGTATTTATTATTTTTGTAATAATAACAACATTTAATGTACACCTCCTATTTCCAGGCATTGTCTTAGGAGATCTATATATATATCTAGCTATACGCATACATATATGCCCATAATGTACATACACATTTCTTAAAAGTATATATGTAGCCTACATCACTCATACATATACATATTTATATATATATTCCCCAAACCTTCTGAGGGTTCAATATATTATATTTCCTTGTACACATAGAGTTGAATTATAGCATAGTAAAAAATTTCCAAGGTCATCTACTTAGTAGAAGAACTAGAATTGAAACCCAGTTAATCAAATGACAATCTACAAGATCATAATTAAAGTAGTTAGGTACTTACTAATAAAAGAAACACTTTTATAAGGGTTATTTTTTAATGAACACTATCCAAAACACTTTCTTTTCTTTCTTTACTCTTCTTTCCTTTTCTCTTTGTTTATTTTATCAGGTTCTCAACATTTTTCCCTTTTGATATTAATAAATACTTTACATATGGTCCATTCACCTTGCATGTAAATTTTGAATATTGTAATACCCTAGTGTAGCCACTGCCACACTTGGGACAGAAAATGGGCTCATCACTCCAAAATTTCTTTAAGTTGCCTTTTGTAGTCAATCTCTCAGCTGAAGTTTCTGGCAACAACATGCATACAGTATGCAATTTTCCAAAGCATTTGCTCATATTATAATATTCATGAATCCTAACAGAAAATCTAGGACATAGGTATTATAATATTGTTATTCCCATTTCATAGATAAGGAAGTCTGGTGCAGAGGGGATAAGTAAATTTCCCAAGACTGTACAGTAGCAGAACCAGGATTTGAATGCAGGCAGATCAGCTTTAGAATCCATCCCTTGAACCGTGTGTGTATGTGTGTGTGTGTGTGTGTATACATGTGTGTGCATGATGTAAGATACAATATGTATAAGATACACCATCTTATAAGTGTTAGAAACTAAATGTGTTGATCAGTTACTGTGAGCAAGGCTCTGGGTTATATTTTTAGCAGACTTAATTTTTCTTAATTATTTTATAGACTCTCCCAAGTTATTATTGTCATTTAAAGAAAGAGGAGATTAGATATTAGGTATTTGGAGCAACAGTTCTTGAGATAGAAAGATGAGATGGGGGAGATAAATAACTTTTCCAAAAATCACAAAACTAATAGATGAATAATGAATTCAATTCTGTCTGATCTGTCTGGTTTTAATACTCACACTATTTCCCCCACATCATAGTGTCTTTGAGTTTCTCTTCATACAATTTTTTTGTGGGCTGTATACAAAAAATAATGCATTAGAAACATTAAATACTCATGAGAATACAGATAGCAGCAAAACTAAACTAGTATTACTTTTAAGAAGGGAATGAATAAAGCAATAAAATTTGGCTCCAGTGAGTGATATCAGTGGCAATAAAAATCAACTGGAAAACAATTCATCAAAGAATAGGCACAGAACTAAATAATGAAAAACTATAACCAATACCATCAATTTTTCTTTCTTTAAACTATTTTCAGAATAAGCACATGTATATGCGTTTGTATTTCATAAATATAAAAATCTATTATTGTTACTCATTCAAAATTTGTCTTGATAAATGGCTTCTCCAATTAATTTCCACTCTAAATGATGATAGCCAGAATCATATCTTGCTAGTTTGAAAGCTTGCTAATAAATAATAGAATTAATTATTTTCTGTTCAGTGGTATAATGGACTATTTTTTTTTAACTTAATGGCACCCATAAGGAATTAGTTTTGGGGTTATTTTTTGTCCATATGCTATTAGTTATTCACTGTGCACATGTGTCTGTACAGACCTATGAGAAAGGTGGTAATGCCACTTATCTTTAGGGATAACATTATATTTGCCAGTGACTTAAATGGGTGACATCACTTTATCAATCATCTTTTATTTTTCCAGCTGTCAAGAAGGCTGCTGATTCAAGTATTCTTCATAGTTTTGGGTTTGTACTTCAAGGTCTTCTAAAAACAACTAAGGCAAATTGTTGTGTAGAATGCACAGAAGGCACACAACTCATGAGAACTCGAGGAAAGTGAGATACTAGTTATACTTCATTTAAAAAAATAAGCATAGTCTGTAGATAAGGATTTAAAAGATAAAGCAGGAGGGAGCACAGTAATTTCACTCTAGAATTAACTTCCAGAGAGTCTATGTCAAAATTATGTTTTCTTATTATCTTTGCTGAATATTATTGTCCTGGGTTAGAAATGGGAAAACCCTCAGACTTTAGCGATTGTGAATATATTCTTAGGAATAAGATGCAATTGGCTTCCGTAAATTCCTAAACACATTTTCAAGAGGTGGCATTAATTCCTAACAGCTAGTGCCTTTATTTGAAAACACTCTATAGGTTAATATCTGAGTTGCTTTAAAATTGATATTTATTTTTTAACTATTTATTCTTATGTTTGTGAGAAAACCATTTTATTTCTATAATTATGAGTATTTGCTCTTGTCATTACCCCTTTTCACACTTTGAGTGAAACCTCATGTGCTGGAGAGAATAATAGACCCTCTTTGAGTACTCTGTTGTGCAATTAGAGAGTTTCTTAGGATGGCATTTTATAAAATAAAGAAAGGTCTCTTTTCTAGCCATTTAGTCATTTATTATACTTACTATTTTAAAATGATGCTCAAATGTACTTAATGCCAGAACGATTGTCATGGTTATGTAACAGTCAAAACAGAACTCTTAATTCCAAATCAAGAAACACAGAGATGCTTGGTTGGAAAGTATTTATATTATCTTTATATTTTGTCATTTTATACATTTTCTCCTTTTTGCTTTGAAATTTTATACGAAGAAATTTCAAAGCAAAAAGGAGAAAATGTCCCTCTGAAAGAAAAGATTGGGTGAGATAACAATATCCTAAAAGAACTCCAATATAGTGAAGATCACGTGAAAGCATGTGGTCCACTACCAGGCACAGAGCGTGGTTTAGTATATTTTATGGAGTCAAATCTCTAGCTGTATGATTTATTTGGAGTTAAGGGTCCAGCCTTAATTTAGTAGCTTGAGTTCTAATGTCCAATGTCCAATGTCCATTATCCTGCCTTTAAGGGGTGTTTTAACAACACTAAGAGCCCAGCTCCATTCTAAATCTTGCTGTAAAATTTGTGCTCTTCTGAAATCTGTGCAGTGCCAGAAAGTCTTCTTTTAATTCCTCTTACACAAACTTTCGTGATAATTATGCTTTATAGTTCAATGACAGAACAATGATCATCCAGCTTATGGTTACCTATGTATTGTATTGGCCTTGGTGTCCTTAAACTTTGGCTCTTTCTTATTGTAGATCTTTTATTAGAAAAAGATTAAGACTAGAAGGATAGCTGAAATTCAAACAATTTACTTTTCAATGACATATATTTCAAGATTATATATTTTTGATCTATAATTAAGTAGGAGTAAGACAATACAGTTTGTACTAGTTATATATTGCAAGCAACCCCCAAACTTGAAGACCAAAATGACAATAATATTTATCTGGCTTATTGCTGTGGTTGAACTATATACTTTAATAGTTCACGTTCAAAACTTAATCCTCAAGTTCTTATGTTGAAAGTATTTGGAGGAGCCTTTGAGAAGTAATTATGGTTGAATGAAGTCATAATAGTGGAACCCTCATGATGGGATTAGTGGCTATATATAAAGAGGTAAAGGAACTTGAATTTGCACATTCCTGCTGTCTCACCCTGTTATACCCTTTGCTATTGTTGTGATACAGCAAGAAGGCACTCACCAGAAGCAAACTTATTAGAGTTCCAGCCTACAGAATGGGGTGAGAGAGAAATTACTTTTTCTCCTTCCTCCCTTCCTCCCTTCCTCCCTCCCTTCCTTCCTTCCTTCCTTCCTTCCTTCCTTCCTTCCTTCCTTCCTTCCTTCTTTCCTCCCTTCCTTTCATTCTTCTTTTTTTTAAAAAATTACCTAATCGGTAGTGTTCTGTTACAGCAGCAGAAAGCAGATAATGCATAATACACTCATGCATTTGCAATATGGGCAAGGTGTGATAGGGATAGTTTGTCTTTGTTCCAAATGGCATTTGCTGAGTAAATCCAACAAGTGACTTGGAGGATTCCCTTTCTGGATGTCTTCCTAACATGGCTGTCAAGTCAGTGCTGGCTGGAGCTGAAAGACCACTG
>PVHX01014950.1:26599-48553 GCA_004024805.1 Geosciurus inauris | reverse complement strand
TGCGGATGAGTAAGCCTTCAAATTCCCTGGTTGTCACTGAAAACACTTCTAATTAATCAGATCAGAGAAGCAATACACAATCCTAACACATCTAACAAACAAAAGTGGTCCTTTAAAAAAGGCTTGGGACCAAACCAGAACTCAATGACACCACCATCTGGACCCTTCCATTCAGACCTCCATTACAACCTGAGGTGAAAATGCTTTGCTCTCTGCTTATAAAGAAAGTTGGATATAGGTGAGAGGAATTGTTCCCCCATTTCCTAATGGACTTGGCAAGAATCAGACAAATCCTATTATTTTATTGTTCCCCATTTCTTCAACTTTTGATCTTTTTGTTATTTTGTTCCCCTTGTCTTTTTTTTTTTGGTTTTAAATTGCTCTTGTTTTTATAGTGTGTTAAGGAGCTGTTTAGAGCATTGATTTGAAGTACTACTCTTTTTCTCACATAAACATTTCAGTGATGTAAATTTCCTTTTATGTATGTGTTATTTGCATTCCACAATTTAGGTTTTTTTTATCCTTATTCAATTAGAAATATTTTTCTAATAACTAATGATTTTCTCTTTGATCCATGAGTTATTTAGAAGTCAGTTGTTTACCAAACATGTAAGGCTTTCTTAAACTCTAAGGTATCTCTCTCTGATTTAAGTCTTTCATGGTCTGAGGCTCATTTTGCCTGATCTGAATCATTCTGAAATGGCAGTGATGTGTGGCAAGTCTTATTTCAGAACCTGGGGCATCTTGTGGGTGTTCCAGGACACTCGGTGAGAACAAGGTGCAGCCACCGAGGCTGTCGGCCTGGTCAGATGGGTCATGGTGTTGAGCATGTGCGCCCCTGGTCGTCCTTCCTGTTCCTAGTGCAAGTTTCATCTCCTCGCGGGATATTGCTTATAAGGGGGAGCGCCACATGGGTTTCTTGACAAGTTGGGGGTCCAGAGAGACGGAGAAAGAAGGGGTCTCCGGGGAAGACGATATGAGGTCTCTCTGGACGGTGGTGGCGATCCGCGGGGCCACTCTCCCCAGGCCCTGAGGTGTAGGTAAAAAATCTGCTCTGCTGAGTGAGACGCAGAAACACCCGGAGCGAGAAGCAGGAACACTGGAATGAGAAGCAGAAAACACCGTTTATTCCAGAAAGTGTAGAAACTTAAATACACTCTGGACCAATCAGGTCCAAAGGTCACAAAGGGGTACATTCTGGCAAGGGCACAGTCTGTTAGTGTAGAATGGGGAAGGACGGAGGGAGGGGTAGAAGGTGTGGAGATGCTCCCACAGCAAGAGGAGAACTGGGGTCCCGGTGGTGCGTGTGGGTTTGCCTGTTTCTCCTTGTTGCTGCGTCTTATGTCACTATGTCCTGGAGCTTGCCGTGAGAGTCCTATCTTCCTGGTGACCCGAGGTTGGGTCACTGTGCACTGGTCCCCTCTTGTTTCTGCTGACATTCCTTGTTCCAAATTCCGCTCTGCCTGACACTATGTGCCCCTCCAGGTTTTTTAGAGTTTAAATCGTTCTTTTGAAATACATTTTTACTTTAATTCATTTTTGTTTTTACTGTTAAAATGGGTTTCTTGTGGAAGTACATAGCACATTTTTCTTTATTAAGTGCCATTTGATAATCTCTGCCTTTTAGGTCATTTATATTTAGCGTAATTAGCAACGTGGCTGAAATTCCATCTATCATTTTATATCGTTTCCTTCTGTGGTTTTGTTCTTTTGTTTCTCATGTCTCTCTTTCAGTGTGCATTGTGTCTGCATTTGTATTGTCTATTTTTACTCACATTAACTATTTATCTGTACTCACTATTTGTATGCATGTTGTTTGTATCTTATATGCAGAGTTTTTGCTATGTCTCTTCATATCACTTTTTTAAGGGTAAAATTTTTAATATGTACTACTTTTATACAATTTGCCACACTCTGTGAGGCCTACTAGGAAAACTGAGACTGAATATTTTTATGTTTTTGGATTTTTCTTTTTATCACTTATCACATAAAGGACTTTAGAAAAATGTTTTTTGAGTAAGTGAATGAAAGCAACATATTCTACAGAAAGCTTGTAATATAAAGAAGTTATTTCATTCTCTTAGTAGTGTCAGCCTTTATCCAATTCCTAAACAAATCGCCTTGAAGTCAGCTTTCATTCTTTCCTAGTAGAAGGCCCTGTGGTTTTCTGTGAGGTTTCTCTGAGGCTTTGCATCTTGCCTGCTCACTACCTGTGAGTACCTGGTCAGCACTGGGCCCTCAGCTGCTGGCTTAGCCCAGGCCCTCCCTCCACCCTTCTACACCTGGCCCTCGGCCTGCCTTGCAGCTGCCTGGCATTGAGGTGGTGCTCAATCAATATTTGGAGAATGAATAAAACTAGAGGTGGTTTTTCCTTCAGTGTATTTTGTTTGTTTTATTTTCTGAGACCTTAGAAGAAAGAACAGAACAGCGCCCACCGTCAAAACAGAGGGGCACACTTTATAGATAACGCAGAACATTAGGGAAATACTGTGTGTGCATGTGACGGCAGAAAGCGTGTGACGACAGGAAGGGTGTGATGACAGGAAGCGTGTGACGACAGAAAGCGTGTGACAACAGAAAGTGTGTGACAGCAGAAAGCGTGTGACAGCAGAAAGCGTGTGACGACAGGAGGCGTGTGACGACAGGAAGCGTGTGATGACAGAAAGCGTATGACGGCACGAAGCGTGTGATGACGACAGAAAGCGTGTGACGACAGGAAGTGTGTGACAGCAGAAAGCGTGTGATGGCAGAAAGCGTGTGACAGCAGAAAGTGTGTGACGACAGGAAGGGTGTGACGACAGGAAGCGTGTGACGACAGGAAGCGTGTGACGGCAGAAAGCGTGTGACAACAGAAAGCGTGTGACGGCAGAAAGCGTGTGACGGCAGAAAGCGTGTGATAGCAGAAAGCGTGTGACGACAGGAAGCGTGTGACGGCAGGAAGCGTGTGACGACAGGAAGCATGTGACGTTGGGAGTTGTAAGAACCATCAGGTCGCATTCGGCTGTTGGAGAACACACGATGACCTCTCCAGATGCTTTGGCCTGGCAATGTCAAAGCAGCGACGTGGAAGTCCATGATGTGGTTCAGGAACTTCACTTGCTCTGAACCCAGATCCCGGAGGACGCTCCTGTTTCCCTCAGTGGCTGACTTTTCCTGTCACCACCTGTCTGTCTGCACTGCTGAGCAGCAGAACATCCGTGGCCCCACCTTCCTGTGGTCCAGTGTTCGGCAGCCATGGACGGACATCGCTGGGCTTCTGACCTGCAGGAGGGGAGTCAGATGAGGCGCAGCAGGTGTCTCCGCCTCTGAAAAGCCAGAATTGTGCCTTGCATTTGTTTATTTTTTCTTTTGCTTAGCCTTGAGTGTGTTGTGGACACGTGCTTGGCTGAGACCGGCAAGTATCTTTTATTAGCAAGCTGCTGGCTCCCAGCTGCACTGAAAGCCAGGTGTCTGTCTAATAGGAGGGATCCTGGAGGTGGACACGGGGAGACACTGGCTCTGTGGGCACCGTCAGGAGCTGTCCCTGAGGACCAAGCCCTGCCTATCTTGTTTACAGGGGAGGAGACAGAGGCCCACAAACTTGAAGTGAGTTTCAGCTCATGTAACTGGCTAGTAGCAGAGCTGGCTTCCTGACCCCAGGGCCATTTCCCCTTTGGTACTTTCTGTTCCTGTCTTTTGTCCTCCCAAGGGGATTAGGATGCTTCTAAAGGGATTTGCACACTTGAGCAAAGCAGATCTGGCCATGTACTCAGCATCAGGGCTGTACAAGAGCACTTCATGGTCGGCCGGGATATGTCACAAATCCACTCAGAACATGTTTGGTACTAGCCCATGATTCGCATCGTCAAGAGATGCAGAAGTATGTTTTAAAGAGTATTCTATTGACACTATAATAATGCATTTGCTGTTTATTTTTAATGCAATTATTAATCCAGATTTATAAAGCGCATCTATCAGTTATTAAGGACCCACTGTGGGCCAGAGACTTGTGCTGAGAAAGAACTTTCTCAGACACAGCTGCCCCAGTCGAGCGGGGAGGAAGTGGGAGCTCAACTGAATTGCCTACCTGCACAGGGAACCATGGTGTGCATGGGGCAGCCTGAGTCACGGTGTGGACTACAGGGCCCAACTCCCGAGCCCAGTGCTGCCCATGCAGGGGACTGATCGGTGCTCTGCACGTGGGGCTCCTGAGGCAGCAGCTTTTCTCACCTGCAGGGCTTCCTTCTTCCCCCTTCAGGAGTGAACCTGAACATAGTCACACGGTGCTGTCCTGCAGGAGGAACCAGGGTGCAGTGCTCCCAATGGCACTCTGTCTCCTTAGCTTTGTTAAATCTTTTAATTAAAGCATGTTAACAAAGCCCAAGGAAAATAAATGGCACTGCTTCCAAGGAAATTAAATTGAGGAACTAAGCCCATTTATAATTATTGTATTTCAATTAGGCTCGTAACAGGGCTGGGTGAGCAGGAAGATAAAAAGAAGCCACACTAACGCTGGAGTTTCATAAATATTTGCAAAGTCCTGTTCGAAAGGGAGCAACATAAATGATGCTTTAAAGCAGCTGGTGTCCCTGGGCAGTGTCCTTTATGCTAATTACCACGTGAAATAATCCCTCAGCAGTGATCACACTAAAATATGTTCTAGGAAGCTAGCAAAGCCCTCTTCCCTCTTCTACAAATGCATGGAATCCCCTTGGAGAAAGATGTTAGATCAGTGCATGATAACCTTTTAATTTATTATTCTAAAATTAAAATGCAATTAAACTTTTGAAAGAGCTGGAATTAAATTTAAATCCTTTCTCTATATTCTAATGTTCAAATATCTAATTTTCCCTGGGACAGGGAAAAACATAAATCATCAGTTTGCATTTTAGCCATATTTACATCAGTATTTAAAAAATAGGTGGAAAGATTTTCAATTTTTCTATTTTGAACAATAAGAAACTTAGATTTGGTTTCATTCTAGGTAAAACCTGCCCTGTTCACATGATCACAGGGGGAGGGAAGAGGCCCTGTGGCTTTGTATCTGGGCCAGCTGGGTCTGTGCTGCCCCAAGTCCTGGACCCCTGTCCCCAGAGGGCTGTAGCTGGGATTGGGTGCACAGCAGCCTGGCCGTCACCAATGCACTCCACCTGGATAGGCAGCACTGGCTCCTGAAAGAGGGCAGCAGCCACTGGAAATGGGCTCTCACCCCACTCACCGGAGTGGGTGACGCTCTCTGGAGAGCCAGGCCTCTTCCCTGCGTGGTGAATGATGGCCTCAGGATCAACATCATTGTCCACCAGGATCTTGGCTTTCATTCCTCTTTCTGGACTAGTGAGCAGGAAGCAGCCTGCCACCAAGGAGAGGGCCGCTATTCTGGGACTGTTCATCACAGGCTCCCAAAGCAGGAGCCTGGAAATGGCCAGCCAGCACTGGGGAAGTGCTGTTTCACAGCTGGACAGAGTAACTTGTGTTGCGTCTAATGCCAAATGCCTGTGAGCAGGGAGATTTGTGACCTTAGAATTCCTTTCGCTAGGAATTCATGCTCATTCTGCCTCATCACCGCTACTGAACCTTGGCTGTAAGATACCCACACACGCACAGCCCTTCCAACAGCCGCAGCAACGCCCACCGGAGCACTGCTCTCCCTTGGGGCTGCACACAGGGTCCTGGCCGCAGTGAGCGGAGGGGATCTATGATGGCTGACACCTTGCAGGCTGCTCCTGAGGGTCTTGAAGGTACATGTGGGTGAGGACTCAAGGGCTTCAGAGTGGCTGGTGAGATGCACCCTCCCGGGACCCACTGCTTCCTGGAACTCTCAGGCCTGTAATGAGGAGCAGGTGCTTTGAAGGGGACTTTGCGCGGGCTGCCCTGGGCCGCGGGCACTCGGGCTGGGTAGCGAGGGTTGCCTTCGAGGTCTCTGCTCCCCTTACTGAGACATGCGATGGGCAGTGGCCCCCACACCTCCGGGGGAGATTGCAGCAGACCAGCTGGCCTGGCTGCCCAGGTGAGCAGGGAGCCTTAGCTGTTATTTACACTTGTCACTGTGGCAGCATGTGACCTGCCACAGCCTCGCTCTAGGGTGTGAATACATCAGTGATTGGATCCTTACACCTGAACGTAGGCGATATAAGATTGCCCGCCACCTGGGCACTGGACCACTGGACCGTAGGAAAGACAAAGGAGCCATGGGCAAAGGGAAACCCAAACCAAGCCCACCCTGGTGGCCAGCCTGTGTTCCAGTCTCTGCTCCCCTCGGACTGCAGGAGGGACGGCAGCTTGGGCTCACCCACATTGCTGGGTGCCTCCGGGCCCCCTCCTGTCTCTGTCTTCATTGTGGGATGCTGGCGGTGCAGATGGAGGTGTGCTTTGTGCCCTCCCACTAGACACGTGAGAAACTGGGGCTTCAGAACAGCAGGAACCACTCCCTAATGGGACAGCCTGTCACTTTCTTCTCTGAGACCAGCAGCAGATTCTTGCTAACCTGCTTCCTGGGAAAGAGGAGGGCATGCTGCTGCAGAGACGCCCAGGCTCCCGGCACCGGGCGGGGCCGCTCCTACCTTGCTGCCCCCAAATCTCTCCCTCTCCTCTTGTCCACTAGCAGGCTGCCAGGCCTCCCACACACTGATTCTATTCCTCTACGTCCTGTTGCTTTTTGTAATATTAAATGTGTGTTTTCATCAAAACATAAAGGCTTTATTCTGTTCCACAACTTTCTTTGAGTGTCAATGATATGTTCAGTTTGCTGAATTAACCCTGTAGGGGGAATATCTGTGTGTGTGCATCTGTGTGCGTCCTCACATGTATGTGCATGTGTAAGAGTGCACGTGTTGTGTGTGCGGGGCGCGTGTGTGCACCCATGCACTAGCACGCATGGGTGCATGGCTGTGTGTGGGCATGCGCACTGCCTCTGTTTCAAAAGGCTTCCGCTGTTCTTCCAGTGACATGTGACATTCAGAGGACAGACCTAACTTACCAGAGGTGCTCGCAGGAGAGGTGGGGAAAGGTTCCGGGGGAGGCAAATGCAAGGAGCAGGCCTGGCCCAGCTGGTCAGGCTGGCCACGTGCTGGCGGGGAGCCCAGAAGCCAGCGGCTCCGCGCGGCCTGCTGAGTGGCCGCCCTGCCTCCCGCTCTTTGTTGGAGCTGCACACTCCTCCCCAACTGCTTTTGCCTGAAGCAGTTGACATTTACCCTAGCCAGATAATCGAGGAATAACATTTGCGTTACAGTTTAACACGACCTCTGCCTCCACAGCTCTTTTTAGATTAGCTTCTAAAAAAAAAGCAAGAAAGAAAGAAAGAAAAATGGTCGCTGACACTCTAGTGAGGCAGGAGGTGGGGAAGAAAGAGCAGAGCTTATTATTGCAGGGCACCCTGGACGTCGCCAGGAGCTGCATGCCCTTTCCCGCTGCGGGTGAACGACTATTAAGGGAAGGTATTAAGAGCAGGGACAGGGTGCGTGGGAGGCGCACGGGTCAGCTGGAAGCAAAGGTTAATGGATTGACTATTACCTGTGTATGAAGCGCAGCGCCAGCCAGCACTCAGGAGGGTTCCGTGCTGTATCCTTCACCGAGGGCCCGAGGCTGGAGGGCAAGCAGGCCTGCTGATCGGCAAGCAAACACGCGAGGCAGCGGCATCCACTGCTAAGATCTGCGCTGCGTAGGCTCCTGGGGCTGTGCCAGGGTGGAAACGTGCTCTCTGCTCCCCTTCACCACGGGCCTCTCACCTAGCAGCCCAGGGGCACGTAACAGGTCCACGGGTGTCGGCGACCCTCGTTCCATCAAGGAGGTGAGGACCCAGGTGTGACTGAACACACCAACCTGCAGGCTGGCGCTGTGCTGCAGGAGAGGTGAGGCGGTCACTGAGGACAAATGGTGCGTTAGCACCGGGAGCGGTCCCCACTGCCCCCATGGAAATGGGTTCCAGGATCCCCGGGGTGGAGGAGCTGAGGGATTCCCTCTTCCACAAGCGCAGAACATGCCGTCCAGGGCCCCACCTGATGGCCCGACGGGGCTGGAGGGGACTTTAACACTTGTCCCTTCTGGAGCACCTGCCTTCCCAAGAGTGTGCCCCTCCAGAAAGGGGCTGCCTTTGGCTGTTAGGCCTCGGCCGGGCGGCAGCGCGTCTCTGGGAGCTGGAGGGCTGGTGGCCACACTCCTTGCTGCGGCTGAGTGGGATTTTCCGCCGTGGTGGTTGTGGTGAGGCAGAGCTGGAGTGGCATCCGGGAGTTCCTCTCGTGTCGTGAACTCGCCTTGCAGACCTGGAAGTTCACAGTAGTTCGCAGATGAGCTGGCCCTCATATCTAGAGTGACGCCCACGGAAGTGGGAAGGCCGCTGGGCCACGGCCCACCGCTCATGGAGAAGCCACGGTGCGTGGGATCCTGCACCCCGCAGCCCTGGCCCTGCTGCTGACCTCGCCGGCCGCGCCCTGCTCTGTACCTGTCAGCACGGCCCAACATCTGGACCGTACACTCGGCTGCCACGCTGGTCCACAGGCATTCCTGCATTTACCTCGCTCCACAGCTCATGTTATGCGTTTCAGAGTGTCTCAGGCCAGGCCACAGCACAGTGACGCTTCTGTCAGTGCATTTCAGTCACACCCATGAGGCTTCTTTTCCACTTTCACACACGCAGGTGACATAATGTGCTCGTTCTGTCCCCAGTGCCCCTCCCTCTCCTCCTGCCTCTGTGATCCCCTTCTACTGGGCCGGTTTGCCTTCCATGTATTTGCAGTGTTTCAATCGGTGCACAAGTCACACATGAAGGTGGCAGGTGCGGCGATGTCTTCGTACGTGCACACGGCACACATGGGTCAACTTCAATCTGCACCTCCCCCTTTCCACGCCCCCTCCCTTGGTCTTCCTCTACTCCACTGCCCTCCCTTCTGTTTTTATAAAATCCACTTTAAAATCCTTTATTTCTCTCTAGATTACACATATAAAGGAAAACATGATTTCTTATCTCACTTAGCATGGCATTCTCCTGTTCCTTCCATTCACCAGCAAATGACAGAATTGCATTCTTCTTCCTGGCTGAGTAGAACTCCACTGTGTGTGGGTGCGAGCGTCGGCTACTGTGAATCGTGTTGGATAAACCTTGGTAGGCGTGCATCCTACAGTATGCTGATGTTTAATGACTTAAGAGCCAAAGATTTGAACGAATCTGAACACAGAACATGTTGGACAACTGGGTGGATATAGGAAGAGAAGGAGGAAGCCGTGGGGTCAGGGAGTGCATTTTCTCTTCAGAGTTAGGTTGATTTTCAGTCACCCCCTTTTTAAGAGGCAGCCTTTCACTGGAATGTAACTGGGCAGCGAGGCCCGGGACCACTGTCATGGCTCAGGTGCCACAGATGGCAGAGCTGTCCCTCTCCTGAGCCCTTCCAAAGTCCTGGCTCTTCAGTTACGGTGGCCATGCGGCCTGCAGAAGTGCATGTGGCCACAGCCTCCCCCAGCCCCAGCCTGGCAAAGGTGTGTAGGGTCAGGTGCTGCGGTGGCCGGCTGATCTGCAGCGCAAAGGGAACCTCCACCCTGCCCACCGTCTGCAGGGCTGACCTGCTGATGCGCGGCTCCCACTCGTAATTTAACTCAGAGAGAAAGGGCTTCCTTCAGCGGAGAGCCGGCTGCGCGCTGCCTTTGTAATTTTCGCTGACCAATCCAATTACGTGCATAATCGCAAGTATACGTTTCAAAGCCAGGGAGTCTGAGCATAATCAGCCACAAATAAATCAAGGGCCAGCCACGTGCACGTCTGCGCTGCAAAACATGGGAGAGGAGGAAAATCAAGACAACCAGAGGCCTCGCATTACAACTGCGGTGAGTGTGCCCTGACTAATCCCTCGCCCGCTGGCGCTGGCCTGGGCCCGCAGGTGCTTCCTGTGCAGTCGCAGGGGCTGTGCACCCGGAGCGGGCGGGTGGCGGAGCCTGTGAGTGGAGCCTGGTGTGCCGCGTTCCCGGTGCCGCGGGCACCACCACACAAAGAGACGGCAACAATAGCGCGGCTCCCCTGCAGGGGTGAATATTGAAATAGTTTGTTTAGTTTTTAGTCCAACAGCCCTCGAGGGCTGTATCTTTCTGGATGCATTTATTTCAAGGTACTTAAAAATGACTTTTATGAGATTATTTAGGCAGTGATTATTTCTGTTGAGAAATGTGTCCTTTCCCCCTCTCATTCATCCGCGGCTAAGATATTTCTGTTTGTCAGGATGCCACGGCTTCTGACAAATGGCTGAAGGTTGACGGCTACACTTTATTAAAAAGTAATAACAATCTTTGTACGTACCCTTCACATTGTGGGGGGACCATGAATCAAAGGACACTGCCTGTCTGGGCCTGATAAATGGGCCGTTTACCAGCTGAGGAGTTATTTAGGACTGGCTATTAATTTAACTCACATTTATCTTCCCTGAATGGGGGAGGTGGCGGCGATAGGATGCGAGTGACCAAGCGCGCGGCTAAGTGCACATTATTTATTACCGCTGCCTCTACAGGCTGCACAATATGTTTAAGAAAAAAACAGTGCCAATTACCGCGGTTAATCTCGTCAGGGCAATAACAAATTTCTTTCCAACACAAGGCCATTTTTATCCTCGCACTTTCTCTCCCCTACCCCAGACTCGCTCGGCATTCTCCACCGTTACACTCAATTTTCTGGTTCTCCTCTGGGTTCTCGGCAGCCCTTGCTCGCGCCCCACCTTGTCTGGGGAGCAGGCGTGTCCAGTGCGGTTTCCACAGGGAAGCGTGCTCTTTAGAGCCCTTAATGAACCCTGGTTCATAGTGTGGCGGGGCGGTAGGTATTGCACATCAGATCAGTGTAAAATAATAATATTTTATGACTAAATGTTCCCTCATTAATAGTAATGCCTTTTGCATAGCTTTTCAATTTACTCAGCTCCTAATGTGCAAAATAACAATTGGGGATAACTGATCATTAGCATTTTTTGGCCAATTAGCTTCGGTTTGATTGATCTAACATGGAAGACTAAAGTATTTCTAAAAAAATGCATCTTAGGCATGAATTAGATCCAAACACGAACAACGGCACTAGCTGTCAGGCAGCCTTCGGCGGGCACCTGCTGCTACTGGAGTGGGTGCTCCCGGTGGCCAGCACCAGGGTGCTCCGGGGGGCCCGCGTCAGGCCCTGCAGCTCAGGCCCCCAGGGAGCACGTGACATTGGTGTTCCACACGCCTCCTGGGTGGCCTGTCCACCACCCACACCGCCTCGTGCTGGAATGTCCTGCTGTACTCCACTGATGCCCTCCCTTGAGGGGCACAGAACATGTCTGTGGGACGTGAGATTGTGACCCAGGTGTGACTTCAAGTGGTGGCATGCCCACAGACATGACCCAGCTCCTGCTGGCACTGCACCTGGCCCTGCAGAGGTGGGAAGGCTGCTCTGCACTACTTGGGGCATGTGACTTCCTGGTTGTCACTGTGTCCAGTGGCTTCCAGGGCAGAGGCCTAGGCTGTCCAGGGAGTCAAAACAGGAGGCTGACCACCATGACCTCACCCTGACGTGGCTGAACCTGGGCTCTGCTGGCTCTTCTCGCTGTTGATTCAGGGTTTGGTGGCTGACCAGGGGCCACAGGAACTGATTGACAGAAGCCTTCGAGTTCAGGAACCTGAGCTCTTGTTGGAAGTAGCCAGTCATTCCCAATGTCACCAGCTGCAGGGGACACTGTACTGACCAAAGCAACTCCAAACAAACACAAACCAACACAAAGAACCTATTTTGGGCTTAGAATGGCTGAGAGCCACAGGGGTCACAGGCCTGGATCCTCTCCCAAGATGCGCATGACTTAAACCCTGCATGTGAGGGTCGCAGCCAGCCCTAAGCTCACCTGGCGTTTCTCCACTCACAGGCCATCAGCTGTCACTCCACTCTGGGCACATCATTGCTCCTGTACTCCTTGACCCCGGCACCCTGCAGCCCAGGTCTCCCCTCCCCCACTGGTCCTCACTAACCCCCAGTCCTCCCAGCCTTCACCACCTGGTTTACCCTCCCCGGCCTTGCTCAGGGTCCGTCTGACACAATGGGACTCCCGTCCTCAGTGCATGCCCTGGACCTCTCTCTCCAAACCCTACCCTGAGGAGGACCCGTGCTGCTGGACTGACCCATGCCTGTGGAGGACCAGTCCCCGTGGCCCCTGGTTGCCTCACTGCCGTTGTTCTGATGCCTGTTGGGAAGGGAGGCTGATGCCTGTACCTGGATAGGCTGATCCCAAAGCTGGTAAGTTCTATCACTTATGGCCTGAAGTCCCTAGTGACATAGCCCCTGTCCCACTACAAGTGACCCTCAGCTTGGCTCTGTTATGGGCTGTGGAGGATCCCATGCTGGAAAGACCATTGCCCATGACACTTGCCCAGGTCTTACAGGAGGATGTGGACGTCATCTTTAAAGTCCACATGCCTTATCTGAACCATCATTAGTGGGAACTCAACCAATTTGTGAAGATGTTAAATACAGGAAGAGAGAGCTGTGCTTAGAAGTGTGGTAGGGAGCGTGCCCGACGGGATTTCTCCTTTACTCGCTGGGGCCTCTTTGATTCCATAAAATGCAGCTTCTTTTAGGGATGTCATTGTGCACTTGCCCAGCCAGAAACCTCAAACCCAGGGCTAACGGTTACTTTCAGCAGTAATAGAGTTTTAGAAGTGTCTTCAGTTTCAGAAGTGTCTCCCAAACAACTGTCACCCTCTTCTCGGCTCCACCGGCTGCGCGGGCTCCACCTCGCCACTATCCCTGGAGCGCAGCCCTGCTGATTCCAGCCCGCTGCCTCCCCTGCTTGTCACTGCTGATGGTGACTCTAACCTATTCTAAGTTCTATGTTCCCGGGAAGTTCCATTTCAAGGCCTGAGATCTTTCCCAGAGTGTCCAAGTCACTGCAATCTAACTTTAAGTTAAATTTCGAGTGTTTGCTTTCTACTCTGTTGTCTTTGTTTTCCTCTGGAGTCTAGTTACCTGTTTTTCTCTCCTACTTGCCTTGATATGTTCTTTATTGATCTGTTTTCCAGGTCAAAGAGTCTTTCATTTGTTATCTCCATTTACGATTAAGCCTTTCCAATGGAATTTTTCATTTCAAGTAGTTTCAGTTATAAAAGTTCTAATTTTTTTCTACCTATACTTATTTTCCATTTTGCTGCTACAGCAGCATCTCTCTTCTCTTAATGGAAGCACTTCTTTTGTTCTGCTGAGCACACTTGCAGTTGGACCAGCCCAGCACCTGAACTATCTGGGTATGCAGGCGTGGCACCGGGCCTGACTTTACCTGCAGACCGGCTCATGCTTTCCCACATGCATCCTGTTAGGTGATTCTGGACTCTACCTGCATGTCCTTGGAGCTCCGTGGCCTGGAGTGTGGCTTCTCTGCGTTACCCAGAATGCACAGCTGTGGCTTGCTGCAGTTGTCACTGGTCACCGTCCCATGCAGAAGGTGAAGCGCCTCCAGGAGAACTCAGCCACATCTCCACACCTCCTGGAATACGTGCCTTGGTACTACAGGCACACCAGTCTCCTCGCTGTCTCACGGACATACCCAGCACTTCAACTAAGGTTGTAGGCCTCAAAATTTTCGTTCAAAATTAGTGTAATGAAACATGCAGGCATTTTAAGAAAATAAATAGCTTTTCCTGCATTTAGTGAAAAAAATAACGGAGAAGACATTTTATCATGATATTAGCATGTGATAAATTCTTTGTCAAGCATTAAACTTGCTATTTTATTTAAAAACAATTTTCTCCAAGCCCAAAATATATACATACTTTCTGTAAGAACTTCAGGGACTTCTGACATACAAATTAAGATTTTTCCTGCTAGGTTCTTAAATGAACACGAGCATCTTCAAGTTGCCAAAACATCTACCTCATTCGGTGCTTCTTCATGAGACTACAGTGCTGAAGGTCAAGGATAAAATCACATCATATTATTTGAGAGTCAGTTTAAGGAGTCCAGTAAAATACTGTCTAGACACTTCCTTCTAGACCCACGTACAAATCAGAAGAAAGGGAAAGAAATGCTGGCCAGAGCCTCTGAGGAAGAGGGGCAGCCAGCCACACGAGAGGACGTGCTGCCCTTACGTTCAGGCAGACTCTCCACATCACCGTCTGGAAACCATGGAAAGGCAGAGGTCATTTCTGAATCACCATCTGCAGGTCCTCAGATTTCCAGAGCTCTGTGGATAGGCAGAAGCCCCCTGCTCCAAGCAGCTGGGAATCTAGAGCTGGCCTATGACTTTGTGACAGCTGAGGGCCACCAGAGGCCCCGTCCTCACCGGCTGCTGCTACCCTGCTGTGCAGACAGTGGCCAAGGGTGCCTGGCAGGTCCGCAGACACACAGAGTAGCCGATGCTCTCCCAGAATCTTTTCTTTCTGTGTCACTTGCCGCATTTCAGGGACACCTGCTTCCCTTGTGTTCTTTCCCTTTGCTTCTCCATGGGATGAGCCTAACTGTATTCTTATCATTTTTTCCTAATATCTCAGCAGCTCAGCTGTTGAAGTTGAGGCATTTATCTGGAGTTATTTTGTCCTCTGAAGTCTTAATAAAAGCCAGTAGTAGAGAGTGAGAAAATGAATTCAATATTTGTATAAATGCAAAGAAAAATATATCAAGAAGATATGATTTTAACAAAAATATTGTTTACCTCTAAAAGTATTTAACTTTATAATTAAAGAGTTTTATTTATGTATGATTTTGGCTAAATATTCAAGTGAAGTAATGGTAACAACAATGCAGCAATTCCACTAACAGATGCTAATTCTCTCGTCTCTTACGTGCACAATGGCAGGGATCCAAGGTGGGAGACGGTGTCAAGCAGTGTTCCAGGAGAGAAAAGGACCAGGCTTCTGGTGTTTAATAATGTGATCAAAAAGCTAAACGTGCTTTGGAAATTTCCTTTGCCTCTAAAGCATTAAGTTCCTTCTCTGTGCTTCCTTTCAAGACATTTGGTTGAATTATTTGTCAAAATTACAAAATATATTGGCTTAAAATAGAGAATTCTATGTGTCTCAATCTGTTAAAAAATGTGAAACCACGTTGAAACCCTCTTCCGTCTCCATCAGTATTAGCAACCCACAAGCTCTGTCCCTCCCACCTGACTTTCTGACTGAGTTCTATGGAGAGACCACAGAGGAAGGGAGGCAGAGGGACATGCCCCGAGGTGGCTGGGAAGGAGTGAGGCAGATGGTGGTGGTAGAGATGGCAGGAACGTCACTCACGCTCAGCACCTGGAGAGGGTGAAGGGTGGACGGGCACAGTGTCACGCAAGGGGGAAGTCGTATGCTGGTGCACATCCTGAGCGTTCAAGAAGGAAGAGAGGTGCTCACGGTGGGTTTCTCTAGCAGCCAGCACCAAATGCTGGAAGAGAACACTTTGTTGTCAACCCTGACACCCCTTCTGCCTCTTCCTAGGTGGGTGACCTTGAACAAACGGCTTCATGTTGCTTGCCTGTGTCATCACAAAAGGGAACCATGTTCTGCTTTTCCTATCTGAGGCTAGACAATGTAGAAACATCCCTTGGTATCCATTATATACTAGGAATTCATCAAAATAAGTTATTTGTCTCACCAGCCTCGCCATCCTCACCATCATCAACTTCATCACTACTGTCACTATGGTCATTATCACCACCACCATGGCCACTACCAAAACCACTACCATCACGGCCACCACCATGGCCACAACCATGACTACCACTTCCATGTATATCACCACCATGACCACCACCATGGCTACCACCACCATGATCACCACCATGGTCACCACCACCATGACCAATACCATGACTACCACCATGACCATCATCATGGCCACTTCCATGGCCACTACCATCATGGCCACCATCATACTGGCCATCACCATGGCCACCACCATGACTGCCACTACCATGTCTACCACCATCATGACCACCACCATGACCACCATCATGATCACCACCATGACTTTCACTACCATGTCTACCACCACCATGACCACCACCACGGCCACCACCATGATCACCAACACCATGATCACCACATGACCACCATGATCACCAACACCATGATCACCACCATGGCCATCATGACCACTAACACCATGTTCACCACCACCATGACCATCACCATGACCACCACCACCATGACCACCACTACCATGACAACCACCATGGCCACCACCATGACCACCACTACCATGATCACCACCATGACTACCACCATGACCACCAACACCATGTTCACCACCACCATGACCACCACCATGGCCACCACCATAGCCATCACCACGACTCCCACCACCATGGCCACCATCATGGTCACCACCACCATGATCACCATCATGGTCACCACCATAGCCATTACCACCATGACCACCACCATGACCCCCATGTCTGTATCATCAACTTCACTGTCATCACCATCATCACCACCATCATCATCACCACTGTCCTACCACCATCACCGTCATCACCAATGTCACCATCATCTGACTGTCATTACCATGATAATCACTGAGTCCACCCCCATCCTCCTCAGAGCACCGGGGACATGCAGAGATTGGACTGCAATGTCAGGAGGCAGCAAACGCAGCAGCTGGTGTGGAGACTGCCACCAGGAACCCAAGCTCAGAAGCAAGCACATACCTTGCCGATGAGAGAGCTCTGCCCGGCATTCTCAGGGCGGCCTTAGTTTCCCTGGGATCCAAAGCCCAAGTCTGGAGATGATTACCAGATTTAAGAGTGAGATACAGACTCAGAGACTTTATTATACGGGTCACTCGCAATCCCCATGCCTGACCAGTCACTGGTCTGCTCTGTGTTTTCTCACATCCTTTGATTAAATGTTTGACTGAGTTTGTAAAGTTCACCAGTTTTACTACAGCCTGACTGAGGATGGAACTTACTCGCCATGGCCAAAGGCATAACAATGGCTGTGATGACTGTGAACCAAGGGTGTTCCTGGCCCACGTTCTAACCCAAAGCTAGGTCATCAGTCCCGAGGCTCTGAGGTACTCACTGGAGCAAACCTAGTGTTAGTTTCCGGGAGCTTTTCCAAGGAATCCTTTGATTTCTAGACTCTCAAGCAGGCGAGACCTTAGTGTTTTCAGGGAAGTGAGCTTTCCGTGGACTTTTGGTGTGACAATAAACTGTTTCCATTTCCCTTAATCGCCTTAGCTTATTTGTACATGACCGAGTAAGTGAAATACTAAACCTCACCCTCCTCACCGCGAAGTCAGTGCACCAAGCAAAGAAGAAGCCAGACACAAAAGGACAATGGTCGGACTCCACTTGCACTGATGTTTAGAAGAGGCAAACCTGTGGGGACAGGACGTGGAAGAGATGTCCCGGGGCCAAGGGCGTCAGCAGGCGGGCTCATCGTTGAATGGTGCAAACGTTTAGGTTGGGGTCATGGAATGTTTCTGGAAGTAGATGATGACACTGGTCACGTGACGTTCGAATGAACATAATGCCCCTGAAATATATATCTAGCCGGGGTCAAACGGCTGATTTCATGTTGTACGCACTTGACTACAATAAAAACGGGTTAAAAACTGAACTGCTAAAACCAGACGTGTGCTGAGACTGAGGGGCAAAGACGCAGGAGCAGCCCAAGGGCGGCGCCCCCCACCTGAGGCAGAGGCGCTCCCTGGCGGTGGGGCCTAGGCGGGTGCAGCCCTCAGCCCCCGCGGCCCGTGCTGCTCAGAAGGCGCTTCATTATTTATTAGTGAAAGCAATCTGGCAGGCTGTGTGCTATCAGCAGCCAGAATCCAATACTGAAAGGTCACCCCTGCAAACACCCGAGCCAAAGGGTGTTAAAGCGAATACAAATACACCTTTTTAATTTCGGCTGAATTGATTAGATAACAATTGGAGGGTGTCACAGGTCAGGAGGCGCCAGCCAGCAGGTCAGCAGAGAGAAAGGAGCTGGGGCAGCGGTCACAGGGGTGCTGGGCCGAGCCTGGGGCATGCCGCCCCTCCATGCCCTCGCCCTTGTCTTCGAAAATGAGGAAATGCCCACATCAGCCCCTGTGCTTTGAAGGGAACCATGCACAGGGGTAAAGGGCGCCTCAGAGTCAACGCAGGTTAGAAATTAAGCTCCATCTGAAGCCAACTACACAAAGACTCTCAAATATTTTAATAACAAAAAATAACCCACGTGCCCAATCAAGCCATCCGTGACCTGGAGTCCCCACACCCTGCCCTGGAAGTGCACGCACAGGCCTCGGGGCCCGGCTTCATCCCTGCTGCCTCCCCTGCCAGGGTGATGATGGAGGAGGAGCCCAGGGTGGCTTCGAGGACTCTGAGAGTAGCACTTGGTGGTGTCTGGTGTGTCTACAGCTGACAGCATGCTCAGATTCACAGAGGCCAGGTCGGTCCTTGTGGGTGCAGCAGGGACACTCTGCAGGCAGAGGTGTCTCAGTCCTCCCAGTCCCTACTACTCAGCTGATGGCGGGGGCCAGTGTCCAGAATCAGGAAATAAGCACAAACTCCTCAACCAAAGCTGCAGACAAGGAAGTAGGTGGAAATCTACAAGCAGGCCACATGCTCAGTCAACTAACATCAAACACCTGCATGCCGAAGTGATGGAAGGGCTTCGCCAGGGAAGTCGGCTGCTGTTGAAAATGCATGAATACCTGGGAGACCTTGCGGAGACTGCTCCTCCGGTATGGTGTGAGCTCCAGAGCAGCTCCGGGCTTGCCGCTGCTCCATCTCTGCAGACTCAGCCCCCGGGGGCAGTGCCTGGGGCCCCGCCCTTCGTGCATCTGTGCAGGGTTGCATTGACTGAGGGCAGCCAGGGCCCAGAGCGAGCCGCAGGTGACACAGGTGGAAAGGAGCAGGTGCGGGAGCAGAGACACCAGAAACCGGGGCCCATAGCTGCCGAAAGACCCTCTCAGCACGGCTGCCTGGGATGCAGCCCCCTCTGGCCCTGGACAAGTAAGGGTATGCAGGTGACTCCCACCTGCTTCTGGCTCACTTGACAGAAGGTTCCAGAAGGCATGTTGGAGAAGAAGCATTGTTTCTAACCTCTCACCTTCTCTTCACCCAGGCAGGGTCTACCTCCAGCCTCAGTGTGTCCACACAGGTTTGGGACAGGTTAGCACACCTGCTTACAGGGCTGACCACACCACCTCCACTAGGGCCAGTTTGCCCCTGGTCAGCTCGTCTCCCTCTTGTCTTCGCACTGTACACTCACAAAGGAGTTGGGACCTGCACATTTGCTCCTTGTTTTGGCCAGAAGTAACCAAAGGCAACTTCTGGAGAACTGGAAATCTTACCTTGAGATCAGGAAGCTGAATTCGGAATGGGATTTCCAGCCACTCTTGAATGTGCTGGAAATGGACTCCAGGGATGAGCCGCCTGCCATCAGGGCTGTGGGGGAGGCCTGCAGTCACCTGCATGTCGTGCATTTGCTGGAGACTGGTGGACTTCCACCTTCCACACGTTTCTGGACTGGGAAGAGACAGAGGTAAGGAAGACACATTTGCTACAAGTTGCTAATGAATGTGAGCTGGACAACAGCCCTGTGGTCTGTGACTTGAACAAGAACCCTAAATGCATGTGGGTGATTATCAGGAGAAGCCACCTTTGCTTTCCTAAAGGAAAAAGAGGACTCCCGTGGAAATGGCCAGCCACCAACAGAAGGTGGGACAACAACCCCTGATGTCCACGGGAGATTCTCTTTTTGACAGATGGGGCTTCAAGTGTTCTGACTGGCACAGTTTGTATGGGTTCTTGAGAACAGCAGCAGCCAACCTTGGCCACGTAGCCAGAGACAAGCATCTCGGTCTCTGGAGTGTATGCTCACGTCTCCTCCCTCCTTTTCTCTTCCTTCCACTCCCGAAAGCCCAAACCTGTGCCGCAGCTACGCTGTGGGGAAAGCAGGCCACTCTGTGCACTGGAGCCTCTGTGGGGCCCCCTCCTGGTGAGGGGCAGGTCCATTCTGCTTGGTGGTCACTGAGAAACCTGGGGCCGGTAATGCAGATGTGCCCAGAAACAGAGTCTTTAAAAATAAATGCCTGGGAATGTTCTCTGAATCCTTGCCGAAATGAATAAATACATTCATTTTCAAATTTTACAGATTTAAATTACGTACAGGCTGGACCAGCCCTTTGGCATCAAAAGGACGTTTCTAGGCAGAGGCCAAGTGCCATAGGAATGCAGCCCTCACGTCAGCCCAGGGCCGGCCCTAACCAAGATTAATGAGAGAATCTCCTTCCCACCAGGCCTCAGCGAGCTATCGGTGGCTTACTGGACACCTGAAGCAGGACGAAGAGAGATAGAGAGGAGAGCAAGCGGTATCGGGAGCTGGGGGGCACCCTGCCCTCCTTTCTCTTCCCTATTTATTTTCTGGCTTTGACAGTACGTGTTGTCACGGATCACGTTTACTTATCAAGTGCTATGTCTGAGTGCTGCATCTGACACCCCGGTCTCCATCTTTTCATGTGCAGACAATGAGTCACATTGTGTGATGAGGTCCTGAGGCTCCCAGTCAACACCCCAGAAACTAAAAGCAGACCACTGAGTAGGATGTGTTCACTCATTATAACTATAAAAATAACCTTGGTTATGATGCAATTTGTGATATAAATAATTAAGCAAAATGACCTACAATCCTGTACCTGACCTTCAGAAGGGCATTCAGAGTGAGCCACATCTGTGCAGGCTGGGGTACCCGACGTCACCAGGGACCAGAAAGTGCTTTCACTTCCTCTTGCTACCAGGGAGCTTCTAATCTAGTTGTCAAGGCAGTAAGTATTTTTTAAAAAAAATAATCAAATGCTTTAATGAGAGTTTACGATAGCAGAAAATCAATGCTACAAGTCAGGGGACCATTTATCAGCAAGTGAACTTTGCGTGCAGCATTGCAGTGACCAGAGAGAGGCAGGGAAAGGGCAAATGGCAGCTGTCACAGAGCATGTGCACCGCGGATCGTGATGTGATTGCTTCAAACTGGTCATCTCCTCCCATTCCATAATAGCCCCAGAACGGAAGCTTGTCTGTCCTCCTTGCAGACCTGGAAGCAGATTGACCTGAGGTTGCTGGGGACTGGGCAGGGAGAACACATGGGAGGGAGTTCTGAGTGAGCGCCCTGCGCCAGGTAGCGGGGGTCCGGGCTGAAGGGGCCGAACAAAACCAAGGAGGCGGATGGGGGTCCAGAGGTGTCAGGAAGCCGCGGCTGAGCGGACTGCATGGGTGGAGGTGGTGCACGAGGAAGGAATGTTCTGAGCCTGAATGGGGGCCTCAGGTGGTCCCCAGTACTGTCAGAATCACTCCTCAGGCCCCTCCTCCCTCTGCAAGGCCTACAGCAGCCATGCCCTCAGCTGAGGGCAGAATTCAGCCACGTGCCAATGCCCCAACTCCAGCAGTGTCTAATAAATAGGCCTTCATTCCTGGAGCATCTGGACTCCGGCACACGGCTGGACAAACTGTGAGTCATGGGTCCACACCAGCCAGAGAAGGCCCCGGGGTCCTCTCAGGTCCTGCCCTGGGTCCTGCTGTGTCTGAAGGATGAACTAATGCCCTGGATCAAGGAAGTGCTGCACCCTGAGCACTCAGAGGGCGGCACTGCCCAGGAGGCTATGCAGAGAGAGGCAAAGCAGAGGGCTGGGCATTCCTGATTGGCTGGCTTCCAAATGCAGTCTGCAGACAGAAATGATGGCGAAGTCCTTGCTGGTAAAGTCACGCACTCGCATGCAGGCCTGCATCTTGCAGACACAGTTGGGAGTGGGGAGCTGAGTGAAGCTTGGGGGAAGGGTCTCGTCACACTCCGTGCACTCAGGTGTTCCGTCCCGCTCACTTCCCTCTGGTCTACATTCCCCTACATATTGCCATCGCCCTCGTGAGTCAGTCCCTCTGCTGCTTTGCTGCGATTCGGGCTGAACGACTCTCCCACCTGCAGAGGAGAGCTCGGAAACCACCCTTCTCCACTGCCTGCGCTCCTGACCTCCACTATCTGTCCAGGACTAAGGAACCAAGAGACTGCATTGCTGGGGTGCAGGATGGAGGT